>NBIL01060074.1:0-11144 GCA_002752925.1 Viola pubescens var. scabriuscula | reverse complement strand
AACTAGTGAAATGAAATTCGGTAGGTTCGGTATACCAAACCTTCAAAAAATAATACCATACCGAACCGAAATTTATTTCGGTACCATACCGAATTACCGAATAATAATTTCGGTAAGAAAAATACCGTCCGAATTTGCATAAATTTGATACGGTACCACAATATTTTCGGTTCGGTATTTCGGTTAACAACCCTAGTAGGAACCATTAAAAAACAAAGAAATTAATACTGGATTCATTATTATTAATTTATTATATCCCACGTGGATAGTTATACTTAAACGAGTTAATTTATAAAGCTTTCCATGGCAAAGAACAAGAGGTGGAAAGCATGCAGTTAATAATATATTCTGTTTGGGTTTGGGTAACCAAATCAGATAATAACTACAAAAAAAGAAGAGTGACGAGTAGAAGAGATTGATTTAACAGAAGAAGAAAAGAAGGCTCTCTAGATTTGTACAGGAAAAGTCGTCGGATTTGAGGTTTTTTTGTTTTAATTTGTGCTCATCAAGTGGCACATGCCGGGGGTATCTTTGGAATCCCTTGGCGCTGCAGTTCCACAAGCACTCCATCGGTAGACGGTGGCTTTAGTCCAAGAGGAAGTGGCAACCATGGCTTTGACATAACATCTCCAATAGCTGCATCTATGCTCTCTTTTGACTGCTTCAAAACCAAAAACAGTCTCTTTAGTTTCATGTTGGAAAATCATGCATATATATTGTACATTTCATTTCTAATTAGGTATCGATTTGTTACCATTTTATTTAAGAAACATTTTCTAGCTACCTATCAAATTCAAACTTTACCACATAAATATTTAACTTAACAAATGAGAATTTAGTGAATTATATTTAAATGTTAGTCCTAAATGGATTAGAATAATTTTGTACTCACACCATCCTAATATGACCATCTTTTTTTGACTTTTCACACAGTATTAAAAAAGTATGATATGATTGTGTGTTTTTTTAAAAGGCCATTAATTTCAAGTTAGTGGGAGTTGCATATGCACGTAATCACACGCAAAAGCTTATCTTCAATGGCTTGATAAGCATGCATCATATTTACTCCTTACCCAATTTTTTTAATTTTTTAAGATGTCTTTTTAACAAAAATTTCACATACTAAAATAATAATTATTTTTAGTTAGAAGTAGTGAGATAAATGAAGGGAATTATTACCATGGTTGAAAATATAAAAAAAAAAATTATGATAAAATTATTGAAAATATAAAAAGAGTAAAAATAAACTAACTAGCTTGTACAACTACAAATATTGAGAGGGAATAGTAGTATAAGTGTATATGTTTGGTAATCTGGTTAGGAATAGCTTTTTCATTGTGTTGCACTTGCAGCTAAAAGTTATTTTTTATGTTTTTTTTTTGGTTAACTTTAGTTGCAGTAGAATTGGAGCTTTTAGTTTATTAAAGAGAGAATTTTTATTTTTTTATTTTTTTATTCAATTCTTATAAAATAAAATTTAGTATGCATTTATTTATCATTTTTTATTAAAATATCTATTATATACAATATTTTCATAAGAAAATAATACTTTATAAATTCTTAAATTTTTAATTTTACTACGAACATATTGTATTACCAAACATTTTATTAACTTTTTCATCTTTTTCTTTACCATTATTTTTTTCATTAAGCTAAAAGAGAAAATCTAATCTGAATCACAAAGAGACTTTTAACTGAAATTCCATTCAAAGCATTATTAACATTTGAAGTTAAGTGCGCAATGGAAATAACTAGTAGTAACTAAACACACAAAATTTAAAAATGGGAGGATGGGCATGGATGGCTTACCGGCTGGAGATCAAAGAGAGGATGGGGGCCTGCAGGTTGTCCGGTGGTGGGCACGACGGCAGCGGCAGCAGCAGCAGAAGGGTCAACTTTGTACATGGGTTGAGGAGGTGGTGGTGGTGGTGGTGGTGGGATACCTGGGACCGGAGGAGTACTGGTAGCAGTAGTCGTTCTGAATCTCTGCAACCATCCATCAGTATCGATATAATTAGTATGACGGTTATAATCGAGCAAGTCAGATGCAAAAGCCCTACACAGCTACTTACTTATCCAACAACTATCAACAACTATATATCAGATACAAACAAGCAAAATGTTTCCAAAAATAGTAGGACCGATTAATCGCTTACTGCTTGTGCTACTCCTGCCTGTGGAAAGCAAGCTGCACCATTCCTAACCTATAAAACATATTTACAATAAATTAAAAAATAATTTAAAAAATAATTAATTAATTTTTAAATAAGTCTAAAGTACTTTCTCTGCTTTACCCGTATCATGTAGTGGCTCACCAACTATCAATTGATTTAAGTAAATATTGAATTTTATGTGTATTATTTGTCTTTTAATTGATTAAAACAATAGAATAATTGACTCAGTAATTTGGTTGTACAAGAGTTTTCACTCTTTTATCTTATTTATATATTACACTATTTAAGGGAGAGGAAGGAAAATAACATATATACGTACTCTTTGGTTGTGGTGGTGGTGGTGCCAGTACGACGGGTCAGGTGGTGGCACAGGCGGCGGCAGCGGAGTTAGCCATGGTGTTGGTGGTGGAGGAGTTGCTGAGGGAGGATGGGGTAGGAGATGTTTAGGCCACATGTGCATTACGGAGTTGTCCATGGAAGGATGGCCCCAGACATGTAAGGGTCTAAAGTGGTGCATGGGTGGTGGTACTGGAGGGAATCCCATGGTAGGCGCGTGCCATTGGCTCATCAGTACATCTGATCTCTTGCCACCTCCACCGCCGCCTCCTACCACCGCTGCAGCCACCGTGCCACCTCCGTACATTTGCCGTCTCTGGCTCCAGCTAGCCGCCTCCGCTTCACGTGCTAGCAAATGCTTGCGGTGGGATCGATATTTCTACAAGCATTTATTAATTACATAATTAGTAACCCTAACAAGATGTTTACCTTCACATGGCTTACACACAAACTAATAGTTTATGATCTGAAGGAGTGATATTGGAGTGTGTATATGTAATTTCTCAGCCATCCATAGTAAACTTAAACTATATAAATAATGAATAATATATATACTAAATACTAATAATTTTGTAATGCTAATTAATACTTTACTAACTTATATAATAGTACATGAATGAGTCGGATTTATCAAATATTTATTTAAATAAATAACTCTACTCATAAAATATACTAATGACAAGCGAATATTAATGTAAAAAAAAATAGTACTTAAATTGTCAATACCTCTAGCATTAATACTAATCATACGTATTGTGAGAGATATAATGCATACACATCAAGTTTCTGTTGGCTTCTAGCGGTGGCCATTTTCTGTGGCAAATTAGAGGGAAATGACCATTTTCAAGATAGTTCTTTTTTTCTTTCTTTTTGGTGAGACGAAATTTTTAACATAGGTAAACGAAGAGATATTGTAACCACCCAAAATAACAAAGATCCAAAATAGTATGGAAGGATGATGTATAAAAGATGATGAATAAAAGATGATGAGAAAAGTCTGAAAGAGAGAAAGTAATTAATTAAAATAATTACTGTTTCTTAAAAGAATAACTTTTTAAATTAAAAATCGTTTATCAATAAATTAAATTAAATTTTGACTTACATTACTAACATATCCTTCCTTGTTTAACACTCTTTAAGTCTTAAGATTTCTCTCTTTATTAACATAGAATGGTTCAGAGGGATATTATTATAAATTAAAAAACATAATTCGCTTTCTTGCTCTGTTTGCAAAATAAAAAGTCATTTTTAATTTTATGAAACAGAGGGAGAAATGAGCGAAGATGTTTTATTACTTGAAGATGGCTAGCGATATTGTGGCGAGTAAGACAGTCGATTCCCATGAGCTCTAAGATCCTGGAAGGCACTGCCTTATCCACCCCTAGCTGTTCCACTGCTTGCACAAACCTCCGATGCAGCTCTGGCGTCCAGTCCACCTATACACACACACACACACATTTCAAGATTTATTATTACTATCATATATCATATGTACATTAAAATTTTAATTTACTCATATATTTTTCTCTTCCTTAATATTCTTTTTTTCTAGATAATTTAGTAAACTATTTTTCCTTTCAGAAACCTAAAAATTGTAATAGAAATTAAAAATAAATAAAAAATAAATAAAACCCACTTTCTCATGGATATATATAATAATGCACAAACTCCCATGAATCCCGTGACTATATATCTTGTTGTATCATATGTAGACAAATCAAATAATTATTTGAGATAAAACTTTATTATATATGAGCTCAAAACCTAATTTCATTTAACGTTAGCAAGATAAAAACTTTAAATAAACTTATTTTTCTTTAAAAAAAATAAAAATAAAATGGCAGAGAGAAACTCAGAAACAAGACTACTGTAATCAATTCGGTTTTATTAAGGAATGGAATTAGTTAATTAATTAAGTTAATATATAATTATATAATTAATTAGTTACGTACCTTCACCTTTCTCTTCCCTTGATTGTGCTTGGCTTGTGCAGAACTGGAATGAGATGATTTCCTTCCCTTCTCACCATCTAATTTACTTCTACTCACAGCTGGGATATTCACCTCCTCAACTCTCTTGCTAACAATCTCTTCTCCTCTTGTGCTTAAACTTGAATCCAACCCGGACCCCGACCCAGACCCAGACCCAGACCCGGAAATCTTATCCAATTCCTCTTCATCTTTAGAAATCGGGCAGTAATAATTATTATAATCCTCCCCTTGACCATTAGACACCGATTCCTCACTGCTTAATCCGGGGCTGACGACCGAGAAGTCGGCGAGGATATCAGGGTCCATCTCCAAATCGGGCAGCACATCTCCATCGTTTATCCCAACAAAAAGATCATCAAAATCAATGCTCTCAAGCAGCAGGTTCCCATCAGTACTGAAGTGATCAAACGACTCATCGTCCATGATGTCGTCCCTGCCGCTAAGAGCACCACAGTCGAAACCCTCCATCTCTCCTTGTTCCTCATCTCTTGTGTCTCTCAACGGTGACACAGCTAGCATCAATAAAAACCACCAACAAAAGAACTTTGAATAACACTCTAGCTAGTATGCTAACTTTCTTTTTCTTTTTCTTTTCAAAAAAAATACTCTAGTGTATGCTATATATATATATATATATATAATTTTTGGTGCAATTATGTCATATACACATATATTGCATGCAAAAAGAATATATAATAGCAGAGAGTAGTGCAAGAAGAAGAATATTTGTGAGCTATATCTATTTCTTCTTCTTCTTCTTCTTCTTCTTCTTCTTCTTCTTCTTCTTCTTCTTCTTCTTCTTCTTCTTCTTCTTCTTCTTCTTTCCGGTGAAACGGAGGGGACAAAGGGTGTTCTAAAGTATTAATATGCTTTTGATATTGTTGTCTGTGTTATATTGTTTTTATTCTTGTGTTTATTCTTGTTATTATTATTTTCTTGTTTCATATATAAGAGTGTAAGTGGAGAGAGTTGAGAGGGCGATTTGATATGAACCACAACTTTGGGGTTGAGATCTATGAGAATTTGTTTGTTTTTATGTTTTTGTTTGTTTTCTTCGTGATACATCCTTGGCTTCTTCTTTGGTGTATACTAGTATCTAGTATATTATATTATAATATAATGTATATTGTTATTATTGTTTTCTTTTTCTTTTTGAGAAAAATAATGTATATTATTTATTTGAAAGAAATGTATATTATTTTTAAATGTTTGTGGATGTCCTTTTTCTCAATGTTTGAAAATCTTGGAAAGTGGCTCGTGAGCTTTATTTAATGATGTGTTCTTTCTTTTCTGGAAAAAGAAAAAGAAAAGAAAAGAAAAAGAGAAAAAAAAGTTATAGGAAGGAAAGACTAAGGAGGGTCCAAAATGTTGTGCTGTGCACAAGTGTATCATTTGGCTCATGTATATCTGTTGTACAGTGACCAATGACAACGAAAGATTCCTTACGTTCACTCCGGTCACATCTTAAGCAACCGGTTTACCATTAATCCACTATATATCTATCCGTCTATAATTCTTGCCTTCATTTTAAGTTATTTCTTTCGTTGAAATTAGCATCTCATCGGTTAATATTCTCTCTCTCTTTACGATAAACACTTCTTTTACTATACATCATATCATCACGGCATGAGTATGTAATGTAGTGAATTCCTCATGCGGCACTTTACTTGCTAGCTCTTTTGTTCGCTGAACAAGCCTACAACCAAACTAAACAACTAAGCAGCCTGTTGAAAACTCACGTATTTATAATACATTCCATATTCCATATATATATAATTAACTGAATATGTAATTTAGAATTAGTAATGTCATTATTATTTGAATGTTTTTGTTAATTCAAGTAATTAAACTCCATACTCTCATACTCTATCTCATACGTCCTAAATTCATGTTAGGTTTCGAACAAAATCGCAGCAGAAGACTGAAAATAGAAACCTAATTCAGGAACTATGCAAATGAATAAATCGTATATAAACAAGGAATCGAACCATGTAACTTACACCGGGAAGACGAAATTGTTAAACAAACAAGCCAAAACCCTGATTCTTCGAATGAAATTTGGTCACTTGAGCTTGAATTGAACCGACAGATGTTGCCTTGATGACACGAACACCTTCTATTGGAATTCACACCAATGAGCCAAAATCAAACATAATATAGTGTGCTAGCACCAAGAGAAAAGAGAGTCTGTGTAACTCTTTCGCTTTTCTCTTTTGCGTTTCTAATGTGTCTATTTCAATGCATTTTTATGATGTATATATACTTTAGGGTTCTACTTGTAATTAGTTATTTAAATATATATCTTAATATATATTACATAACCAAAAATCCTTATATAATATACATCAGATATTATGTTGATGTATATTATATAGGGATTTTCGATCATGTAATATATATTAAGATATACATTTAAATAAATAATTACAAGTGAAACTTAGAGTATATATATATATCATAAAAACGCATATAAATACATAACCGAAAATCCCTATATAACATACATCATATATTATTAAATAATATCTCAATAAAATCGCATATAGTATTTATTTAACTCCTTAAATAATTACTTTTTATTCTTTTGATCCAATTGGTTAGTTTTTCGAGCATAAAACTAACAATCTCCCACTTGCCCTCAAACTTACACCAATATCAAAAGAGCCAATGCATCTGTCTTCAGCTCATTCTAATGCGCAACCTTATAGGTTCATCTAACATTGGCAGTAAAACAACACACTTTGTCTACAAGTCATAAGCGGTATCTAGCAAGACGTTATGACTACCTAAGTTAAATGAAGGTCGATTGATTCGACTCAACCTTTGGTAGCTATATGTTATAATCCTTTTGTCACACGATATCTTGATTGAACATAAGACATGATACTTGTCACCCTTAATCAGTTCAATAATTTACACTCGATCTCCAAGTAAACTAATAAACCAAATGACATTGATCACTTTATCAATTCATTGAGCACGGCCATGCATATCTTCAGTCTTACTTATTGAGGGACCCAGAGATATCTCTCTCAAAAGAGAGGGAACAAATTCCATCTTGACCAAATATTTCCTCTGCATAAATCCTAATATGTGCAATCTCAATTCTTATGATTGTCCAGTTAAAGACAACACTTGATTTAGTTAAAGCATATTATTCCTTATGTAGGAATCTGTGATGATCTCAGGTCTGAGGATTCAATAACATATCTACTATGATAATTACTTATGTAGTAATTTCATAGTGGGTCGATCCAGTACCCTGTCTTCACAAAAGTACCTATGATTTTGATTCCATACACCATAATCATCTTATGATTATCAATCAAAACTATACTAGTCATAATTTATTATTGCTCGTACTATAATAACAAACTAGGGACATTTTATTGTAAGTAAACATGTAAACATTATAACAAAGATGATAAAATTAAATTATGACAATAATCTAAAATATCCAATCAAATAATTACATTAATAATCTTCCATGTGTACTAGGTCTAATCATACACGTATTCAATACCCATAGACCTAACATGACACTCATTCTCTGCCTATGGAGGAGACTTTGTAAGAGGATCAACAATATTGTCATCTGGCGGCACTTTGCATATGTTGACATTACCTCTGCCAATAATCTCTCGAATGAGATGGTAACGTCTGAGTTCCGTAACGAGGTGATTTTCAGACTAACGGAATATGATGGAGCACGATGTGTGAGTATAATTTTTTCTCTATGGCATTGGTGGTTGAATAGCAAAGACCGCACATTCACATATAGCTTCTCCGACATGATGCAATCTCCAGTGTGGCTTCTCCCGCGGTAGGTAGCTGCGTGGCTGGTTGTGTGCTGTTGCTTTTGTTTTTGTGGTAGCGGATTGGTTCTTGGCTGCTTAAGGTTCTGGTGTTGATCTATGATGTCTGTAGGTAGGTAGCTACATGGCTGGCTGTGTGTTGCTGTTTTTGCTTCAGTGGTAGCGTGTTGATTCTTGCTGCTCTGCTGTTTGGCAGCAGCTTGTGTTTTTATTTCCTGTCATGTTCTTCATGACCTTTTATCAATAATATCTCTGCTTATTTAAAAAAAAATGACAATAAATGTCCACTAGATTAGCAATGCTGGGAACAACGTCTAATTCACTAACAAACTTATTAATCCAAATAGCCTTCTTTGTTGCATCTGATGCTGCTGTATACTCAGCTTCAGTTGTAGAATTTTCCACAGTTGCTTTCATGGAACTTTTCTAGTTCACGGCACCTCCATTCAGAAGGATAACAAATCTTGATTGTGATCTTGAATCATCATGGTCAGTTTCGAAGCTAGCATATGTGTAACTAGTTACAACAAGCTCATCTTCCAATCCACCATACAACAAGAATGCATCTTTAGTTCTTCTCAAATACTTAAGAATGCCCTTAACTATTTTTCAATAATTCTCACCTGGATCTAACTTGTATCTGCTAGTCATGCTTAAGGGTGTATGAGACATCTAGCTGAGTATATATCATAGCATACATGATAGATCCTATAACCAATGCATAAGGGATGTTCCTCATGCGCTCTCGCTCATCATTTATTCTAGGACATTTAGTCTTTCTAATATTAATGCCATGAAATATTGGCAAAAATCCTCTCTTGGATTCTTGCACACTAAACTTGTTTAGTACTTTGTCTATATAAGTACTCTAACTTAACCCGATCGGCCTTTTAGAACTATCTCTATAAATCTTTATCTCAAGGATATACGTTGCCTAAGTCTTTCATTGAAAAACACTTTACCAAAATAAGCCTTAATACTCTACAAGGTAGGAATGTCGTTTCCAATAAGTAAGATGTCATCAACATAAAGGATTAAGAACACAACTACACTCCCACTAGTTCTTTCTTGACAAATCCAAACTCTTTTATTGCTTCATCAAAATAAAGATTCCAACTCTGAAAAGCCTGCTTCAATCCATAAATGTATCTTTGAAGCTTGCATACCATATTAGTATTCCCAAAATGAATAAAACCCTCAAGTTGTGTCATATACACATCCTCTAGCAAATTTTCATTAAGAAATGTTGTTTTGACATCTATTTTCTATATTTCATAATCATAGTATGCAGCAATGGCAAGGAGTGTTCTAATGTATTTTATCATAGCAACTGTTATGAAGGTTTCATCATAGTCAATACCATGAGTTTGTTTGACCCTTTGCAACCAACCTTACTTTAAAGGTATGCACTTTGTCATCCATGCTTGTTTTCTTCTTGAAAACCCACTTGCACCTAATGGTTTTTATCCCATCAGGTGGATTAATCAAAGTCCACACTTGATTGTCATACATGGATTGCATTTCAGAATTCATGGCTTTCAACCATTTCTCAGAGTCTGAACTGGACAAAGCCTCGTGATAGCATGTAGGTTCATTTTGATTCATAATCAAAACCGTTTCTCCTTCAGTAATGAGAAATCCATATCTCTCAATCTCTTATCTAGTCCTACTAGATCTACGTTGAACTTCTTTAAATGCAACAACTTCTTGTTGATCTTGAGTAGGTTCCCCACTCATTGAAGTGTCACTTTGTGGTTCTCGAACTTCTTCGAGATTTACTTTACCCCCACTGATTCTTTTAGAGATATACTCATTCTCTAGAAAAACTCTATTTTGAGCAACAAACACTTTGTTCTCAAATGGATTGTAGAAGTAGTATCCTTGAGTTTCCTTAGGATACTCCACAAAAATACATTTATTAGATTTGGGTCCTAATTTCTCAAATATTTGATGCTTCACCTAAGCTTGACACTCCCAAATCTTGAGAAAAGACAAACTAGGTGATTTAAGAGTTCATATCTCATATAGTGTCTTTTCTATTGCCTTAGTCGGAACATAGTTTAGTGGGAATGTAGTTGTTTCTAGGGCATGACCCCAAAAGGTAGGAGGAAGATCAACTTGACTCATCATAGATCAGACCATTCCATTGTGGCGTTCCTTGATGAGTTAATTGTGAAATAATTTCACAATTTATAAGATGATCATCAAACTTCTAGCTCAAATATTCACTACTTCGATTTGATTAAAGTGATTTAATTGTCTTGCCAAGTTGATTTTGCACTTCATTATGAAAAGTCCTAAACATTTCAAAACTTTCATGTTTATGTTTCATTAAGTAGATATAGATTTATCTATTAAAATCATTTGTGAATGTAAAGAAGTATTGATATTCACCTCTGACAGCAGTACTCATTGGACCACATACATCAGTATGTATAAGGCCCAATAAATCACTAGCCCTTTCACCTTGACTAGTAAATGGATCTTTTGTCATTTTCCCCAATAAATAAGATTCACATGTGTCACATGACTCAAAATCAAATTGACTCAAAAATCCATCTTTATGGAGTTTTGATATGCGTTTCTCATTTATATGGCCTAAACAACAATGTCATAGGTAGGATGAGTTTTTTTTTTTTTTTTAATAAGCAGAGAGATTTATTGAATTATGTTGTCATGAAGAACATGGCAGAAGCAGTACAAGAAGCTGCTGCATACAGTAGTACAACGTACGCTCATACACAGCCACTGCCCCAAAGAAAGCTCGAAATTACAGACTCGCTAGCTAGCTACTAGAAACTGACTCTGATTGAACCTCAAATGATGGT
>NBIL01059991.1:0-11217 GCA_002752925.1 Viola pubescens var. scabriuscula | reverse complement strand
CGGGTAGGTACAGTACCTTGTCGGTGATAAGTGGTGGAAAAGACCATACCGCCCTTGGCGGTATGTTAATAGTTATCAGTAACAATGTCCCCCTATTCTATGTATCATAGTAGAGATCAACTTACTGTTTCGTAGTACCAGAAAACCCACAATTAGAAAATCCATGATGAACCAACAATCTCTCTTTCAAACTATGTATCATTGTGTCAGACGAGTGTAGCTCAACATACTGATTTTGTTTGGTGGAGCATTGTACTTTAAACTGTTCACTTTAGAGTTAAACTGTGTGCCACCCACATCAAAGCTCAGTTTACAAGTTCATCGAACCATCAGCTCCGTTACCAACTGTTGGAGAAATATATTAAAGCCCCACAATCTCTCTACATGGAATAATATTGTCGCTTTGGGCCTGATTTCTCACAGTTTTTTCAAAATGTCTCATTCCAGTAGAAGATCAACTCCTCTTTTATATACTTTTTATTTCTCTTATTTTTCCGTTGTAATATTTTGATTCTCACAACTCAACACATTATCATACATATAATACATCGTTTTAAACTTCTTTTAGAAATGAATAAAAACCCCCAAGGTTTCATTCCAAGATCACGCTAAAATCATGTCAAATTTAGTCACAGAAGATTTATGTTTAACACATAAACCATATATAACCAAACCTGTTATTTATTACTCCCACTGGTGCACATTATATGACATTTTAGAGTCAAAAAATAGGTGCAAATTAAATGACGTTCTCGGTTTTTCAGGCTGGAGAAGACGAGGGTGCCTCTGCCTGCGCTGGTGACGACGACGACTTCGGCTTGACTCAACGCTCACATCGATTCCCTCTCTTGTGTTTGAATCTAAAATTTGCGCGGGAACGGAAGATCGGAGGTGAAGAAATTAGAAAGAATTGATGATGATGTTTCTGGTTATGGCGGAGGAGAAGTAGAGGAAGAAGGTGAACAGTAAAAAGTTGTACCAAATTAATTATAATGGCACAATGGTAAATTAGATTTATTTATTTATTTATTCTGTTTGAGCTAATCGGTACGAGAAATCTTGTTGAAAACTGATAAAAACTCGAATGGAAAATACCAAAATGTGAAATAAAATAGAATAAAAGAAATGATACGAAATAAAAATATAAAAATATAAAATAGACGGAAATATTCGATCTATAGTTCGAGAAAACTCGTTTGGAACTCATCCAAGCCAACTGCACACTTGGCCCAACTGGACAAACCCAACTTGACAAGCCATCAATCCAGCCCGGCTTCAAGCCAGCCCATTTCCTTTTGAGCTATTATCATATGTAAATAGGTAGGGATGGTGGGGTATTATGGTCATAAAATACCTCGTTTTTTTCCGAACCAATCATTTTTTTAAGCCACGTGCAACAAGCTAAAACGTCATTTATTTTATACCGGAGGAAGTAACATATAAACCGCCGGTAAAATAAAGTGTATGGCACCACTACCGATGATGGAATATTGATGGACTTATAATTAAGTAGCAAGAAGACTTACATTTTTCTCCTTAGGGGAAGCTAGATCGTTAGAATTTTCTCTAGAATAATAGGTCATGAGAATCCTCATAAGATGGATGAACTCCTTGTTGCCATAGTATAACTCTTTTTTGACTTACTATGTAAATATCTTAGGAAAAAGTTTTTTTTGTGTGTTACTGTATATATTTTATGTGTTATGTATACTGGTATTGTGTTTTCTCTTTGTTGTTGTACACGGTCACTTATAACACGCATATTAATAGTGTTGTTATAGAGATAAAAACTTACTTATAAATTATGGGCTTCAGTTCTTTTTGGGTAGATAGAGCCCAAATTCCTACACTATTTTTTAAAAAACAGAGGTGTGGTACATTTTAGTTCTCCGTTTTTTTGAAAAATAACATCTCAAGAAAATATTATTTGTGAATTTTTTTTTTAAATGATTTTTTTTTTTGTTATTTTTTGGTAATTTATGGGATGAAAGAATTATGTAAATTTCATACAAAGAACAAACATGAACTTAAAATTATAATGACATAAATAATTTAATTTTATAAAAGTATACCACAAAGTCGATTAAACACAATTGGTTTCATATGAAATTGTTCTACACAATGTCTATCACCACGAAACAATAAGTTATTTAAAAAATACTCTCTATGGGTATTTGCATAAATATGCGGCTATATTGGTATATTATTTTTATTTTTATGTCATTCTATAATTGCAACATTTGTGGCCATTATTTTTATTTAAATGTGAAGAGGTGAATATTGAAACTCTCTGATTCAAAAAAGTACGAGGCGAATTTATATTATTAAACCATTTTTTTAATTACCTCAAATTTAATAGTTTGTTAATTTTGTAGGGTTGCGTGTTGGTTTTTTCATATGTACAGGCTGTCTTTTCAAGCACAGCCCAAGAGCGGTTTTTTTTCTTCAAAATAGTGTGTAGGCCTTGGCCACTAATCTGGTGTAATTGAATCTCCAAAATCACTATTAATAAACTATTAGATTATTAAAAAAGATGAAGATTATAATTTTATAATTTTGAATTTTATTTTGATCATCGCATTGAGAAAAAAGATGGAGTTATATTATGAAATAAAATTTTAAAAGATGAGAAAGAGAAGAAAAAATAAGTAAAAGTTAATTTTTCGCTACTCATTTTTTCTAAACCCCACGTATTTTTCAATAGCAAACACTGAAAAATTAGGAAAGATTTCCAAATAAATAAAGCATAAGTAGAAGCAATAATGTGACCCAATTTAAGTGGAAGGAACAAAACGATGATTTTTCCAAGAGGAATCAATTTTTTGTGTATAATATGTTAATAACCTTTCTTTGCTCACTCATTTGGGGAAGTAAAGCAGAGAATTAGATCCTAATTGTCCACCTATCTTTGGTAATGATCGAATTTTAGTTGCAACCATGATAGCTCAAGTAGCTAGTGGGCAATGTATTTATTTAGACCAAAAATAGATTTAAGGATTTTTTGCGTTTCAAATTGATGGAGGAACCGTATTCTTTCACAACAACAAGGATGGATGAGAAGCGTTACACGTGCGAGGTAAGTATGCAATTTCAAAGGTGGGGTATTATAGAGAGGGAGAGATTAAAATATTATTTTATGTAGCTCTGCTTACCACTATATAAAGCTATGGAGTTTCAGTGAAGAGAGGCACCGCAAACAAACTAGTATTGTTATTATTATTGTACATTATTATTGTAGCTTTAGCGAACCATTTTTATCAGCTCCATATTCTGTCCTCTCATCGTTTCTCATATATATATCGAGCATTTGAAGAAAGAAAGGATGGGTGTGATGGTAAGATTATTACTTCTTCTTTTATTTCATTTTATTTATCAGTAGCAGATAAACATGTTTCTTTCTTTTTATAAGCCAAAAAAGAGTTTCTAGCCCTTCGTTCATGGAGTATTAGATTACAGTGAAATCAAGTCTGTCTTCAAAGAAAAGAAAAAGAAAGCAAAGTGCATTAGCTGCATGCTTCTAAATCACAAGAAGTTAAAGAATGTTTTTTATGTACTTGTGATATCTAAAATAAGAGAATTAAAATAAATCAAAAGTACATGTGTATAATCATTATCATATAAATATAATGGGTGGGTGAGGCTCAAAAACAGTGACGTTGCCGGTTTGATATTTTACAAGATTTAACAGGCCATAGCTAAAGGTAGGACGTAGTAGCGATGTAACCGCAATCTACTTTTGTCTTCTTCTTCTTTTTGTGTACTATATTATATAGTACCTCTTTTTTAGTCTTAGTCACAAAAATTTTAAAAATAATTGGTCACAATTTTTAAAAGTAATTTTAATATTAAATAATAATTTTTTTTCGTATTAAATAAATTATAAATTACTTAAAAAATAAAAAATAAAATGTTTAATTTAATCAACTTTTGTTTATATTTATAACGACATTTAATCCAAAGCAAAAGAATTATGAAATTTTGGTATGCTCTTCTCTCACTTCTCAACATAAATATATATGCCATAAATATTCTTAGTAATTATCGATAACACTTTTCGGGAAGGAATAATAAAAAAGAAGAAAGAAAATGAGGTGTTATTATGGGGGACGGAGATGACATTTATGACACTATTTACGCGTGTCGTTGACGATCCACGTGGACGGTCAACTGTGGGTAAGGACTCACTTGGGGTAGTGGCGTATATTTTTGAGTAATGCTTAAAAAAAAAAGTTCTTCTACACAGTTATTTATCAGCACTTTATATATAATTGATCTATAATAAAAAAAATAAAAATTTAAAAATAAATAATTAATCATGTTTAGGATCAATCAACTAAAAGTATTAATAGCCGGTTAATAAACAGTTACTTATCGTGACTATCCTTGACAAGTTGTTTTATTTTTCTTTATAAAAAAATTCTATAAATACCACCAGTCCCGTCCCATATTCAGTGCACCACATCATTCAAATTCATCTCATTACTCTCTTTTTCTTCTTCTTCATTTCCTTCTTCCCCATTCTCCTCTCCCTTTGACTCTTGTCTGCTGTCTTGACTGTGTAGAGAGGAAAATCTGTTTGGGTTGACGTTATTCTTGGGAGGTGTGGGATACATATAGTTAGAGAGAGAGAGAGGGAGTCAAACAGTAGAGAATTGCAATTTTACTCTCTAAAAATAAAGCGGAGGGAGTACCACCCTAATAAATCATAAACATCCAACAACCGTCTCTCGTCTCTTTCTTTTAATTCTTATTTAAATTATAAATCAATCTATCCCATAGAGATTATTATACGTACATATACAGATACAGATTGACAAATCATCTAAACACAGCTGAGCTGACTATTTGGTTTGTTATATTTTTTTTGTTTGAAAAAACACAAAGATGGGTGACAACACAGCCACAACAAAGAAGCAACACCAAGTTTTCAATCTCTCAGCTGACACCAGCTCCGTGTGGTTTGATGATGATGGCCGCCCTAAAAGAAGTGGTAAATTGAGCTGTAATATTTAGTGTAATTGGGTAATTGGGTTCAATTCAGTTCAGGTATGCTAATTGGATTTGTGTTGCAGGAAATGTATGGACAGCGAGCGCTCACATAATAACAGCGGTGATAGGGTCAGGGGTGCTATCGTTGGCCTGGGCCATAGCACAGCTTGGTTGGGTTGCCGGTCCAGCTGTCATGCTCATGTTCTCCTTTGTCACTTACTACACCTCCACTCTCCTCTCAGCCTGCTACCGCACTGGCGATCCTGTCAGCGGCAAACGAAACTACACCTATACCGACGCTGTCCGTTCCACCCTCGGTACGTACGTCTATCTATAACCTAAATTAGTCTCTTCAAATTCCTAATAATAATAATAATAATAATAATAATAATAATAATAATCTAAATTAACATTCCTAAATCAATCTTTCATTTTCCAGGTGGTGCCAAGTTTAAGATATGCGGATATTTTCAGTACGCCAACCTGTTTGGAGTTGCAATTGGCTACACAATTGCAGCATCCATAAGCATGATGTAAGTTAATTTGTTCTAGTGATATATAGGAGCTAAATTTGATTAAACTGCGCATAATTAATTAATTAATTAATTAACTAATGGGAAATTGAAAAACAGGGCAATCAAAAGATCGAACTGTTTCCATGAGAGTGGAGGGAAGAACCCCTGCCATATGAACGCCACTCCATACATGGTTGCGTTCGGTGTGGTTGAGATTTTCCTTTCTCAAATCCCTGATTTTGACCAGCTCTCCTGGCTCTCCATCCTCGCAGCGGTCATGTCCTTCACTTACTCCACCATCGGCCTCGGTCTCGGCATTGCCAAAGTTGTACAAACTGGCAAATTCAGGGGGAGCACCACCGGAGTCAGCATTGGCCCTGTCACGGAGACCCAGAAGATCTGGAGAAGCTTCCAGGCACTCGGCGACATCGCTTTCGCCTATTCTTACTCCATCATTCTTATCGAAATTCAGGTATCCTTGTTTATTTGGTTATTAGGAGGTGCGGTGCCAATAACAATAATAATAATAATCATGTACGTACTGATGATTATGAGTCGAAATTCAGGACACAATCAAAGCCCCTCCTGCAGAATACAAGACAATGAAGAAAGCAACTCTAATAAGTGTTGCCGTGACAACCCTCTTCTACATGCTGTGCGGGTGCTTCGGCTACGCAGCTTTTGGGGACTTATCCCCTGGAAATCTGCTCACTGGCTTTGGATTTTACAACCCATTTTGGCTTCTTGACATTGCCAATGCTGCCATAGTGATCCACCTTGTTGGTGCCTACCAAGTCTACTGCCAACCTCTCTTCGCTTTCGTCGAGAAATCAGCAGCGCAAAGATTCCCTGACAGCGACTTCTTTACTAAAGATATCAAAGTCCCAATCCCTTTCTACCGCGCCTACAACCTCAACCTGTTCAGATTGGTTTGGAGGACAATTTTTGTCATCTTCACCACCGTCATCTCGATGCTCCTTCCTTTCTTCAATGACATTGTTGGCCTACTTGGTGCTCTTGGTTTCTGGCCATTGACTGTTTACTTCCCAGTTGAGATGTACATTGCACAGAAGAAGATACCAAAATGGAGCACAAGATGGCTCTGCCTCCAAATCCTAAGTGCTGCTTGCCTTATTATAACCATAGCTGCAGCTGCTGGTTCTATTGCTGGGATTCTTGGGGATCTCAAGACTGTCAAGCCCTTCCAGACAACGTACTAGCTACCTAATGCTTATCTATTTTATCTCCAGGAGATGGAAAAAAACAAGAGATTTTAGTTCATGTTCATATCATGCCAGACCCATCAAAATATGGGTCCTATATCCTAATCCTATTGTCAATTTGTCATGTTAAACTGTTTTATTCCATGAAATTTTAGGATCTGTGTTGTGTTCTTTTCACAGTATTAATTACCTTGTAAACAAGAAGTAGAGAGATTGAGAGCTGTCTCCAATAATCAATCTGTCAAAATTTGTAATTCTCTCTTGTTCAATGCAAACTCAATGTCTCCTTTCATCTTTATTGCATTTTTTTTTCTAGTGTTTATTTTTATCCTTTTTTCACAAGTCAACTAATAAGTCATTGTTGGTAAAAAGACCAAATGGAGATTTAAATTCAAATTCTAACTCAACTTATGAAAAAAAAAAACAAAAAGTCAACTAATGGGGGGTGTTGCTCCTTTCCTTCATGTGATTTAATTGAATGATAGAATCTCAATGCTGTTCAATTGCTGCAACCGACTTGCAAAATTATTGATGAAACATTAATGAAATTGATTGTTACAGCTGGTGGGATCAGATCAGCTGTACTTGTATTTTATTACATCACTTTGGTTGGTCCAGCTTCACTGCGCCTAGCTATGGCATGTATGGGGAATGGCATCTTTTCTACCACCATTGAAAGTGCACATTTCTAATCAATTTTATCAATATTCAATATAACGCTACACCGAAAGAAAAGAAATGTGTATTTTTATTTTATTTTAAGAAGATAAAAAAGAGATGTGTTGGTAAACACTGGTCACTGGTCGATCATATACGTTATACAATCTGCGTATCTATAGATTTTGTAGACTTATGATTGCTACAAATGAGAATGAAAACATTGTCAAGAGACCTAACCTCTGCTCATCGTGGCACTTTAAATGAGGGACCCGGTCCATACTATTCATGAATGAAAGAAAAAGTCGCTCGTAGGGCAACAATCCTATGTGTGGCACCTCAACGAAGGATATTCTAGAGAATCAGATAGTGTTCTTCTAGTAGAAAATAAGTAGGGCGTGTGACACATGTTTGAAGCCTTTTGACCTCTTTTTAAGATTAGACGTGACACTACCAGGCTAGGACATGAGGCTCCTCGGCCAGTAGGAGTTGTCTAGCTTCTCTTCTAAATTAATCTGAGCTAGCCGGGTCTGCCTGCATACATCACAAAAAGGCAGTCGCTTAGTTGGCCCGTGGTCGTCATTCCTCGAGAGGTCATTCCGATATTTAAGTTAGTTCATTGGTATTTTGGTGGAGATAATTATTATAGTATAAAAGTGTAAGAAAATACTTAGAATATAAATGGAAGAGAAAAGAGTGTTAACTAATTGAATTAGGCTTCCCCTCGTGTTCAAACGAATATTATTTATTATGTTGGGAGAATCCTAACCTTTGAATATTAATGAATGGTTAAGATGATATCACACTAAGTTTCCTTTTATAAAATATAAAATTAAAAATTACTTTTTGGTAAGAATATCAAATGTAAAAAATCTGAAAATAAAACTACTTATAACTCAAAGATATTTTTTTAAAACACGAGCATTTACAAATCTCATTATTTTCCTTCCTTTTTTTTCTTTCATCCTTCTCTCTCTTAAGTATTTTCATAAAAGAAATAATAACAATATTGTACGATTTTTATTTTATTTTTGATAAACCAGCATGCATTATTTAAAGAGTAAACTTTAGGCCAAAACACTAGTACTGCGGCAAGCATACTAGAAATTCAAAAAAAAAAGAAGTTAGAGGCACTTATTCTACTTTATACGATATTGCAATAATTATTATTTTTTGAAATTGAATTTGCGTTATTATTTGAGCACAACAAAAACTAGTCCAAAAGTTTCTTACACTCAATGTTTAATTATCATAATTAATTTTATAATTATTCAGGTCACGCATATATTTTTTGTGTAACTTAAAAGAAGAAATCGTATTATAATTGAGAATGGTGCTCTTATAAATGATGGTATTGTTGCTAATTTTTTTCAATTTTGAATTGAAATTTTATATTCTTACCAAAAGTAATCTCTAATTTTATATTTTATAAAAGGAAATTTATATATGATGTCATCTTAACTATTCAATAATATTCAAGGGCTAGGATTCACCCAAAATAATAGATCATGTTCAAACAAGCATAAGGAGAGCCGAATCCTAACTAATTAATCTTTGGACTAGTTACATCTTCTCTTTTGTTATCTGTCGATGGAAGAATATTAAGTAGTCGTTGACTATAATCAAGAGATTGTTAGAATAGACACTCAAGGGATACAGGTATATCTGGATAACTCGCACTCTATTTACTTGCATGAAACTGATAGAGTATCGGGCTTATATAGATGCATATGATTATTCTAGTAACATGACTCTTCACTTTCTATTTAATGTTATCTTAAAACTCCACTACAATTTCAGTTCACCAAAATCATAATATGAACAGTCACTGCCACAAGTAATTGCTGCTAGTTTAATTCTCAACATTCCCCCTTTAAACTTTCTTCTCTTGCTGAAACAACTCCAAGTAGCTTCTGCATCTTGTTGAACACATCAACCTTGAATGACTTTGTGAGTATATATGCAACCTGATCACTTGTGTTAACATAATCAGCTTTAATCTCTTTGTTCTTCACCTACTCTCTGATGAAATGAAAATCACGTATCAATATGCTTGGACCTTTCATGATGAAATGGATTTTTAGCTAGAAAAATAACTGACTTGTTGTCTATGTATATCATGGTTGAACCTTGCTGCTTCACCTGAGGTTGCTAATAGTTTCCTTAGCCAAAAAAAATGACAAACACAAGAAGCAGCAACTACATATTCTACTTCACAAGCAGATAGGGACACAATGGTTTGTTTCATTGCTTGCTTCATTTCTTCCCAAGTTCGGATGCTTCTTGCCCCATGCCTATCATTGCACACTTTCTCCCACCAACTCACAGCATACCCATGAAATTCCATCGCGGAAAGCTTTACTTTCTTGCCCTCCGAATATTGGTGGCAATTGAAAATACGCTGATTTTTGCCCTCCCATCTAATATATTTCGAAGGGTCGGTGGTTCCTTCAAAGGTAGAAATTTGTACCTTAAGGCTATTCAAGTTATCATCAAGTCGTGGTTCATGAAACCTTCCCCTTCTTCCCCTATTCATCCGCTCTCTCTCCTCATAATCATCAAAATCGTCATTTGCTTCTTCATACAAATCCTCATAAAACTCCCGCTCATGGTGAGGAGTAGTGCGGCCTTGTAGGTGAGGAGCTAGAGCACCATCGTGGGCGGTGGAAGTACCTTCGCCTTGGCAAGGTGCCCGTTTACCCGTGGCTAGTGGCAGACCGCTAATTGCAAGGTTACCGGTAAGGTGTTGAGGGCCACGGCCCTGTGACAGCTTGGTGGTGAGGCTGTTATGGCATTGAGCATTGTAACCTTAGGTTCGAAGGTCTCTAAGTGCAAAGGCATGTGCTTCGGCATTGGCAAGGCCTTGCCCTTGGAGACCTGTTATAAGGACGTTGGGAAAGCCTCGGCTGGCCACTCTCTTGCCTCTTCCATACTCATCCCCGCTATCATGACCCTCTGACTCCATCTCGCATATAACATAATCCTTGTTTGATTCTCTACGTGGCTTACATGCCACGGTTTTTGAGTTCATCGGGTTCATAGGAGCCTCGGCGGGTTTTGCCCTGTGCCAACATGAAGGATTGAAACATCTCCCTCAACTCAACTTGGCCACATTCTATTCCCTCAATTTTAGCCAACAAAGAGTTACTCGCCTCATTGGATTTGGCGTCATTGTTTCCCACCACACTTTCGGCGGACATACTGAAAGTTTGTACCTGTACAAGTAGCAAATGTTAGTGAAAAAAAAAAATTCTCTCCCTCACGTTTTTCCCTCGTGTTTGAAGCACTCATAAAAATTATTCTCCTAAGATAGACAACATGATTATCGCTCATGAAGCGTTTTATACTTAGTCAGTACGGACTAAAGTACAATAACCATCCCACAATAAAATCCCAAGTCGTTGCTGATTTCATTGTCGAAGTTACATTCCTGGACACAATCACCGCTTCACAGCAACCTTGGGCAGAAAAGGATGTGATCGAAAAATTAAACGAAACAACACTTGATAGTTCAAGTGAGACACGCTGGATCATATGTTTTGATGAGGCTAAGAACAATAAGGCGACCGGAACATAGTGTTACCCAGTCCATAATGGGAAACATTTAGATATGTTATCCGCATATCAGAACCTATCATGAACAATGTCGCGGAGTATGAAGCTGTACTAGTGATATGGTCTTGATACCATATTAGAAGAAGAAGCGCCAATAAGCTTCGCCGGATCTAGTCTTCTTTAGGAGGAAGGTGTTTTCAGATAGTTTGGATGGAAAATGGTTGATTGTTGATAGGGAGAAGTAAACAACATGCAGCGGATGAGAATGGAGGAAAAGG
>NBIL01059949.1:0-25517 GCA_002752925.1 Viola pubescens var. scabriuscula | reverse complement strand
AAAACATGTGGCGGGTATACATACATTATCTACCATTTTTAATATTTTATAATGTCTACATAATTATTAATAAATTGATTCCACTTAAAGTAAGTTGGGGTTCAAACACCACTTACATAACTATTAATAAATTGATAATATTAAACAATTAATCACCAACTTCCAATCCAAAAAGAGAAATGTCTCAAAATCTCCAATTATTATGAATATTTCAAATGCATTGATTTCCTTTCACCCTAAGAAAAAATGTGGGCCACCAGAAAAATTCTCACTCAGATTTGATGTGATAATCAAATTCAATCTTCAAGCCAAAATAAAAGATATTATGAGGAAAATAAAACAGGAAACTAAAGTACTTAAGAAATCAAGATACTAAAGTACTTAAGAAATAATCCTTGATTAGTTTAATTAATTTATTCTGAAGCGAGCAAAATTAGCATGAGAATGAAGGTAACAAGTTATATCAAAGCAAGCAACCAATCATGGATTTTTCCAGCAGGTAAGTAGAGCAAGTGATTAGTGTGGGCCCAAAGGATAACCATCAACCAACCAAAATTTGATTAAAAGAAAGTAATAGCAGTTAGTTTACGTGCCCATGTTTCAAAATCAAAGTCCAAAAGAAGAAATTAAACGTGTCGTTCTGTTCTATTGTAAAAGAATGTTAATTTAAAATTTAAGTGCAATTAAATATAAAATATGAAGAGTTTAATAAAATCCTACACATAATTATAATAAAGGAATATATATTAAGATTAGATAAGTATTAAATGAAAATTGTCAAAATGTAAAGTGGGGATGAGGTTCCAGGCCTTCAATGTCACGTTTGACTATTAGAAATGTGTGTTTCAAAAAATGTATAATGCAAAGTGGTATTTATAAATGGAGATGGTCCACAAAACCTAATAATAATTTGCTGAATTGGACAAATAAAGATGGAGAAGATAACCAAACTTTATGAAATGAAATATGGATGTGTAAATACTGGTTATGTACTGGGACATTGTTGTAATCAAATCATCATCAAGATTGAACACAAACTCAATAGCAAAGCACCAATGGTTAGATGCAAAATAAATAAATGTATTGCTGGATAGAGAACCTTCCATATCTTGTTATAAGTTACTGTTTCTTTTTTCTCTTCAGCATTCATCAACAAATGAGGTTGCTTCCCTTTGCAATCATGAGTCCAACAGACATCATTACCACAGAAGAGAAATCATCCCACCACCCCACCCCACCCCACCCCATACCATTTATATCAAACCAACCAATGTATTTAAAGAGTTGCACCCCATTCATCTCCTCTCAACTCATCTCTTTCAAACTTCTAAAAGCCAAGAAATTTTAAAAACAGAGAAAAAAAATGTGCATTAACAGAATAGAGCGGTGCACATCTCCGCCTTTCCAAGCTTCAAAGAAAAGGCAACCATCTAAGAAACCCAAAGTTCAAGTTAAGGGGCTAATCACCAGGTATACATGTATATATATCAGTCTTCTCTTACCAAGAAAGTTTGTTATCATGTGTAGTTATCAGAGATGTTTTAATGCATTGATTTATTTAGCAGGAGATTACTATGTGAAGAAAAGGAAGGAAAAGATATGGAGCTTAAGAACTTGAAGCTTTACCTGGAGAACAGAAGTATTCTGGAAGAGAATGAGAAGTTGAGGAAGAAAGCTGATCTTCTTCACCAAGAAAACATAGCCTTAATGCATGAATTCCAAAAAAAGTTCCCTCATTTGGATCACTTCTCTACCACCCTACTCCTTTTACACAAACAATAGTAATAACAGAGAAAGAAATTAAATAGCTAGCTACCTAGATATCTCTCTCCATTTCTCTATCAAGTCATAGTGTTTGTTTTGTTGATGATTTCTCCATTTCTCTCATAAGTCATAGTGTTCTTATAGCTATAGATGGTAAATGGTAAGATCAATCTCACATGCAAAGTAGCCAACTTTTATAAATTTATGTATAACAATCATCCACCAGACAATTCCATTTTGGTATACAGAGGAATAAAATAATAGTCACAGTGTTTATTATTTTGTATGGGAGTCACTTGAGCTGAACTGGCCAATAGTTAATACCTAAACATTCATTTCTTTAATGCCCAGGTCAATCTTGAAATAGCACACCATTATACATACCGAAGAAAGGGATCTTAATGTAACAAAAGTAAAAATGTACCCTGGCTCAAGAATACATTGAATATCAGAAAAAAGAACCTTTCTTTACACCATAGAAAAAGAACCATTATACACGCACACACAATTTGTTATGGTATATACATACCATAAAAGTTCTTCTTTTTCAAAGGATTATACAAAGGCAGATAACCCTTCTCCTTAGCCCCTTCCACGCGAGGTGGCAGAAAATTCATGCATTACTCATGCCATAAAGTTGAGAGTTCCGTTTCTTTTCTTTTTTCTTAATTGAATTGATCTAATTTTAACTCCTCTTTGGCAGCGTCATAGATCCTTGTTCTCTTTAATTGCAAATTATCATATTAGGCATAGCCCTCATTTTGGTGCGTCTAACAGTTCAATTGTTAGAACAAATTTCACAACATTGAATTATGAGCAAATCATTATAGTTACAAATGTTATTATAAACATGTGAATAAAATGGAAATCAACTAGAAGGCTGGTGGCAACTCCCTTCCATAGACAAACTCACCAAACACAACGGTTCATGTTCATCTCTATCGTTATAGTTACAAATCAAAGTAGCTTTAATTTTGGTAATGGCTCTACTTCAAACCATTCCAAAAGGCATAAAACAGAGGAACATCTCATTTAAATGATAAAAAAAGAAGAGTACCTCCATTGTTTAGTCACAGCTATGAGAACCTACTTTTTCCATGAACAGAAAATCTTCCAGAATGGCGCAGCCCCATTCCTGAAACAAATTAATGAACCAACAATTAAACCACTTTACCAATGTGCATTTAAAGTAATGGACCAACATGTCAACATGGATATTTGTAAGACCAGCACTTTAACTAGAAGCCAGCTTAGAAGCTCTATAAAGGAAAGCAGTCTCACCTAACAACTATAAAACGGAGATGGGCAAGAATTTACACTTCATAATATGTATTAACATGAAGACTTTGAATCTTCAGAGATTCTTTGTCTGCTCCTTTGATGACTTGTGTATACGGTATGCAGCAAAACACATTGTGGCATTACCTATAACTGTCAATGCTGCTTGAATAGCCACCAATACCTACAAAATGCCAAAAAACACTTCCATAATCTATAAGATAGCAAAACATATTGTCCAATGTACCCTAACAAATTTGTAATCGTTGTCTGTCGATGCATATATATCAGAGTATAACATTGCATTATGATCATGGTAATCTGAATAGAAATGGGCTAAGAAGACGCCCTAAGGTGTGATATAAAAAAGAATTGCAATTATATATCATGTATTATCTAATGGTTACTCAAAGAGGTGGCGTTGCTGATCCATTATGTACCACATGAATGAAAGCTCACTCATATCTAAAGTTTGGTTAAGCTTGTCAAGTCAACAAATAAATAAAAGCAAAAATGAGGTACAGTTCATTCCCACAGCCGAAAAACTGATAGGTCCTGGACATAGAACCAAAACAATTACGAACCAAATTTTGATTTCAGCCAACAATGATCCAACAGATTACCTTTTCCACTTTTGTTCTGCAGGCTCGTTTGGTATCGTTTATGTTTCTGGTTTTCTGTTCTTTTTTCTGGTTTTTAAAACATAAAACAAAAAACAAGAAACCACTTTTTCTGGTTTTTAAAATTATGATTCTGTTTTCATAAATTGTTCACATAAAGAATAAACTGAAAACAAAAAATAATTTTAGCAAACACATTTTATGTTTATTTTTTTAGAAAAATAAACAGAAAACCAAAAACAGAAATGATACCAAACAATCATAAAAATAGCAGAAGATATGAAGTCAGTAGCCAAATCCATAGGATCAAAATGCTTCTCAAGAAAATATGAACAATGTCCAACTGATGTAATCTTAGAAGCATGTAATTTGTAGCACAAATAAACTGCTCGGTCAACAAGAATCTAGTCCCCAAAGCAGGCCAAGCTCATTACCATTTTTTTGCTTCGAGAAAATAATGCAAACTAACATAATATGACCAACAATTTTAAGTCAAAATGGGTTAAAGTTTGGGTATAACAGCAAGCACCAAATATATGACACAATCTACAAGAACAAAACCGTATCATTATGACTGCTTTCAAATGACATATTGAATACAAAGTGAAAAGTATAACATTTTGGTTTTTATCTACTTATTTACCACTTTGCTATTCCTACTGAGATCTCTCTTCATGTGTGTTGAACTTAGGATTTCATGACTTAGTAACCACAAGCCTAAAAGTTCACTTCGACAGTTCAACTTTTATCAGAAACACCTCCTGTAGGTATATAAACTTCTGATACTTCCCAACTGACTTCTCCACAAATTGTCAGTAATTTAACACTTATTGGCTTACCATTATTTAATTATGACCTTGACACCACACCGCTAATTTTAGGCAGTTTGTGTAAACTGTTTCTGGGAGTATTTGTGAGAGTATAAATTTTAGTGCAGATATCGTGTTGGAATAAATACTATGAAAAAACTTGGTGATTTCTAATTCAACAATGTCATAATATGGTCGAGGAAAGGTAAATCTAGGTAAAACAGATCATTATAGAATTCATGATACGAAGTACTGTAGGAAACTGTAGTTTAGCTATGCATTATATTCATGTTACCCGTCATTTGTTAAGTTTCATTTAGTCAAAACCAGCAATTTATAACTCCAGTGACCAGTCCTTTTAGGTGACGTATGCATCCAATTTATTTTCGAATGCTCTACATAAGGAAAAATATATGTTCTTTTCTGGAAAGAAACTTACCTCAAGAGACTCAGAGTTATAAAAGAAATGCCATGTGCAAGCGCAAAATGCTCCACCAAGAAGAGGTACCTGAACCAATTCTATAGTAGATTAAAGAAAACAAACTGTAAAGGAAACACAAATTAGCTAGTTTCTCATTTGAGCAATTTTATTGAACTAATCCCGTAAAATAAAGGATCTCTACACAAGTTGAAACGTAATGGGATCAAATCACAGGCGAAGAAGGAAAATATCATTTGTAGAGCAGCAAGAGCTGAATAAATGAAAATGCAGAACAGCTAACAACTCACACAAGAATTCAACTGGCTAAACAAAAACATCAAAAGAAAAATATAGTAATACGAAACGAATAACTCACCATTCCCCAAGCCAGTCCTTTCCAAGATTCAAAACCAGATTTCTCCCCGTATTGCCAAACCAAAGCCATAGCAGTAATCCTGTTAGAGCAGAAAATTCACTACCAACAATCAAACTACATTTCGCATCAAAATTAAAAATAAATAGTTTTCCACTATCACTAAATAGAAGTATGACAAGTAACAAGACGGCAATCGGCTGAGAACAAATAGAACATTAAAGAGGGAACTGACCACTCAACGACACTGGAAACGTGGATGGCCCAGGTGGGCAAAGACAGCGCATTGGCAGGTTCACTGAGTTGACCCAGAAACGGTAACCCGGAAGCTGAGGCTGGTCCAACAACTGCCAGAGCCAAACCCGCCCCAAGTAGACCAGCAACACCGCCTTTGGCTGGTTTTGGGGTAACGGGTCGGGTTTGGAGAGCGGGGAGTGTACGGATAGATGGAGGAGAGTTCTGGGTAAGTTTGAAATTGCAAGAGAAAGTACGAGTGGGAGAGAAGAATGATAAAGCTGTGGTCGCCATTGTATTTTCTTGCTGAGCGGGTAGTGCTGGGAAATTTTTGTTTTTTTTTCCAATGACAGTTGATGGAAGTTTAAAGCTTCCGCCCGAAACTTTACTTAGCCCAAATACTTGGCCCAAAGAAGATAGAGCTACAACTTTTGGGGGTTATATTAGTCACTTTGTACTCTAATAAAATAATTTTGAGTCCACTTTCACGATAATTAAAGTAATGATTAATTATGATTTTTGATGCATTTCTAACCAATGTTCTTAATCGCTTTATTAAGTATATCCAATCAACACTAATTTTGATTCCCCAATACACTTGGAAATAATAAAAACGACATTTTTTCAAAGATAAAGAAAAATGATCAAAAAGTCATTTATTTGAAAACGGATGGAGTATTAATTATTATTACAACACCGTGATTAAACTCATTAGCTACGTCATAAAAATATGGATTAAAAAAATTATTTATATTACTCCTTTCGTTCTCAAATAAATGACGTCCTGACAACTTTTTCTTGTCCTTGAAAACATGTCGTTTTCATCATTTCCAATGTATTGGGGAATCAAAGTTAGTGTTGATTGAGCAGAGTTAATAAAGCGATTGAGAATAATTGACTAAAAACGCATAAAAAATAATGTTGATTGAGCGGAATTAATAAAACGATTGAGAGCAATTGGCTAAAAACACATAAAAATAGTAATTAATTATTACCTTAATTGTTGTGAAAGTGGTTTTTTGTAGGACATAACGAGTATTAATTATCATTTAAATATCAGGCATCGAACTATTAATTTTCATTTTTTTCAGGAAAAACACCATCAATATTATCTTCTATCGTGAAGATATATATCATATTAATTGGTCTAATAAATGAAAAATTATTAGGTAGTTCAGGACCAACTAGAGTAGTGCACTCACTCAATTTTATGAGAGTAAATTGGAATATATGAACTCATAATTAATTTAAAAAATAAATAAATTAATAACAAGTCTCGTATTTTTTATAAGTGAGTGTATCATGAGTTAGTAGGTCTAAAGACTACCTTATAATTCCTCCTAATAATAACGCGAGATATCAGTATTAGTTTGGTAGGTCTCAGCTACACATTTGAAAGGACCTTCTTGCCCTCTCATGTGGAGGTGGATATATATTAATGTCAATCACCGGAAAACCATATTGCTCGTTTAGATGATAAGAACGGTTATGGTAAGCAACTATTTATTAATATTTTTCGTGTGATTGATCTACGTATATAAATGTGTGTAATTATTTATGTTTAAATTTTAATTTTTTTTATTGTGGACCAATTATATAGAAAGTGTCGATGAATAATTGTTTAGGATTACTATGACATTACTCAATTTTTATTGGTTTGGGTGAATATGTTTAGAGGACTATATCATGGGAGGGAGAGAGATCGAGTAACGTTTTGTACGCAATAAAAAGTGAAGTTGCTATAATAAATTTAAGTTTATTTTTTTATTTTTACCAAGGAGTTTATTTAAGTGGTTGGAATTTTTTTTCATGATCTTACAGTTGGAACTGAAGTCAAAGGCCGCAATTGCATTTTTTTTCTTCCAAAAAGAAATACCAGCAAGGACAGTTGTAATATTTACTACGCCTGTTTGGAAAATCTAATCATAAATAAATCCGTCTCTGGGAAATAAACGAAACATATTTGATAAGGAATTGTATATATATTTGGCCGAAAAGGTTTTTTTTTTTTTTTTTATAGTTTTTCTTATATAACGTAAAACCCTATTGGTGTAGGAATTGAAAAGCGCTCTAATTCAACACAAACAAGGAATTCCTACACCCATAAGGACTAGGAAACCCTTAACTAATCTCTTTAGTCCTTACTACTATATAATCGAACACAAGCTGCAGAATTTCCCATAACTTTCTCTGCCGCAATCCCTAATCTTTCTTGTAGTTCTTGTTTCTTTCTCTGTACTTCTTCTTCGATTCTCCCCCCATGGCGCCGACTCGTAGCTCTGAAACACATCCCAATCCACCAAAGAATCCTTCTGTTGAAACCCTATTGGCAACTAATGGTTCTAAGAAGAATCCCATGCTTCCTGCGAACCCCTCCCTTGAAAACCTGACAAATTCTGTTCAGAATCTTGCTTTGACCAAGAATTCTGTTTCAAGAACAGGTTCTAATTTGAATCCACAGCTTCTATATGGTTCTTCATCAAAAACCCAACAAGACCAATATTCCGGTTTCAAGAACTCAATCCCAGGTCCGAGCCTTTTGTATTCTCCAACTTCTGTGCTTCCTGGCAACTATCTGAATGCTGCAGGAAACTATTCAGGTTATAATCTGCAACCTGAGGCTGCAACTGCAACCTTTATGAATGGTTACGGTTACGGTTACGGCTGTAATCCCTATCAAGAAGCAAACTATTTTGGTGATTGTGATATGGTTTCCCCGCAAGGGGTTGCAAATTACAATGGTCTTTTTGCACAGAGCTGGAATGGTTTGCAGAATCAAGATTATTCTGATGTGAAGCATGGCTATGAACTTATCAGTCTTGCTCATGATAGAGAAGGCTCAAAGAAACTTCAGGAAATTCTGCTGTTGAAGGATCCTTACAATACATCTTTGGTGCTTAAGTGGGTAACTTCTCTCTCATCCAATGGAACACCCTTCATCCTGTATCTGATGGATCATGAATTCGGATCTAAAGTCTATGCAAAGCTCATTGATTCGTGCAATGAAGAGCAGCTGGCAGTGATTGTTAATTCAGTAACGAGAAAAAAGGAACTGTTTCTCCGACTATCACTCGACTATGGCGGAGCAAGTTCTATCAAGAAGCTCGTCAAAGCTCTCAAGAGATCGGACTTTGTAGGTCCAGTGGTAAAGTGTCTATCGTTTTCCTTCTCTGAAATCATGACTAACCGGACGGGATCGTATGTTATTTCTGAGTGCATGGAACAACTTGATGCTACGAGGAGTAAACCGTTATCTATACAAGCTGTCAATCTTTGTCTTAAGCTGGCAACAGACCAGGAAGGATGTATATCCCTAAACAGAATCATCGACAGTATACGAGGTGAAGACAGGATTGATCTCTTAGAAAAAATCTCTTGTAATGCTGTGTTCCTCTCATATGATCCTGCAGGGAACTATGTTGTGCAGAAGGTCCTTGACCTGCAAGATCCAAGATGTACAGAAATAATATGCGACAAGCTAAAAGACAACTATCTCAATCTTTCATCACTGGTAGGTGGCAGTCATGTGGTGGAAAAGTGCCTGAAATCTGATTTGTACTGGTACTATTGTGTTGAGGAAATGGCAAACAACCCCAAGAAACTACTGCAAATCGCTCGAGACAAAGTCGGTAATTACGTGGTTCAAACAGCATTGAAAGTCAGTAAGCAAAGGCAAAGCCCGTATCATCAGAGGCTTCTGACCGCTCTGAGCCAGAATCTTAACGATCTCCAGTTCAGCTTTGGGAGGAATGTTTACAGTCAGGTTGTCAGTGAAGGCTGAATTCCTGAAGTATAGTTTGATTTTCTATAATTATGTATTAGTTGGTACTTGTTCTGTTCTGTCAGCATAATCTCTGCACATGTATGTGGTTTGGTCTCCTTTTGGTACTTTATGTATTAGGTTTTCACCTTTTCTTATGTTTCTGCTTTTGTTGGCATTTGGTGCATATTTTGTTTAGTCTGGTTGTAATCCTCCATTATATAATGAAGTTTTGTTTAGTTCATATTTTACTGTTCTATGTATATCAGAATTTGAGAAAATTCTATGTATATCAGATATTTGCATTACTTGACAATTGTGATTTTTATCGAAATTCATTTTACTGCACAAATACAAATTTTACACTACTTTGCCGATACAATAAATAGAATCCAAGCAGAATTGATTCCTAAAACATTAACTAGAACCTAGAACCGACCTCCAAAGAGGCAAATTCAATGGAGATCACAAGCCGATCTCAATAGCTACTAAGGTCAACCCTTCCGGATAAACCTTAGGTAGCATAACTCCATTCCATGAGAGAACTGATGAAATTTATCCACAAAATCTGCAAATTCCCTCATTGATCACCATGAATATTGCCATATCAGTGATTGACAAGAATCAAGGAATTTATCTTTATGTTAATTGATTCATTCCCTTGATTAGTTTCGTGTAAAGTGTAATTGTAATCCCTTTAATTTTGTATCAGCTAGTCACTGCTGTATATACATACATACACACACGGACCGAATTGATTCCCCACCAGCGCCAGACCTGACTCCAATGCAAGAACAAGTGATCTACTGTTTCGGTAGATGCACCACAAGGAGGGCAGGTCGCGTTGTCTGCATCCCAAAGGCCACGACGGGCCAAGAATGCTTCTTGTTTCCATTCGGTCTTGCAAGACGAGCCATACAAATATAATAGGTTAATTAATTAGAAGAAAAAAAATGTTAGAATTTTAAAGATTATTACATAAAACTTTTTTTTTTTTTATAGGTGGTGGTGGGATTCAAACCCAAGTTCGAGTCCTTACTGATATTTTTACCACCAATAAGATAATAAAATTTTAATATTTCACGGGTAAAAAATTGTAGGGATTTTTTTTAGTAGTAACTACAAAAAGATTAAAATTTTACGGTCATTACATAGAATTAAAAAATATTGAGGGACTATTAGTTAGTTAGTTTATTTTAATTTCATACCTCATCATTGTTGCTCATAACTAAAATAGGAGAAAGTAAACAGTTATAAAATATTAAATTACTAATTTTTTTATCTCATATTTTTCTTTTGAATTTATTCAGAAAAATGGAGTTTTGATAATTTTATTTAATTATTAATAAATATTCTAAAAAATTCAATCTCTAGATTTTTAATTTTTTCATAATTTTTATAATTTTTACTTTATCCTATTTTTATAATTTTGTACTCTCCCTTATTTTTATTAATTTTTAAAAAAATTATTAGAAAAAAAATTAATCTCTGATTTATTTTAACTTTTTGATTTCTTTGATATTTTTGATATTTTTGATATTTTAATAATATTTGAATAATATTTGAATATAAAAAATATATTTTTATTGCACCGTTAAGGTGTCAGACAGAAAGTTTAACGGCAGAGACTAAAGTTTGATTCATGTTAATATGTTTGGTACTAAAATTTCGGGGCTCAAACGTCATATACTAAAATGTGGAAGTGCTTATACTTCTAGGACCTTATAATATTTTTCTTCATTTTTTTTCTTTGAAGGAGTTTTTGTTTTTTCATAATATTGGCAACTTTGAGAAGTTTAACTTACTTTCCTCGTTCTTATCATCTCAAGTAAATCTCAATAATTAATTTTCTAATTCCATATACGAGTATTTTTATAAAGTTAAAAAAAAGACTAAATGATCCATGAGGTTCCTACATTTATACAACTGTCTCGAATAGGTTATTAGGTTTACAAGTGTCTGATATAGGTCTTTACGTTTATCAAAGTGTCTCAAAATAGATCATTTTGATTTTTTTAATTCATTTTCTAATTTTCAGAAATTCAAAAAAAAAATGTTATATATATCATGTGGAATTAAAAAAGTAATAAACTATTAAGTTGCGCTGACACGATAAAATGCTGACGTGATATATTAATAAAAAATTAATTTCTTCCCAACCAAATGGGGCTCACACGTACCACATTAGCAGATGGACCCCACGTGCCACTCCTGATCGCTAAAGAATGCAAAACCTTCCCCTCTCTCAAACTTCCTGGGCTTGCACATCCCTTTAAAAACAGTGGACAAAGTAAACTTACTAAACTTTAAATCATACTCAGTCATCCTACGGAACAACTTCAAAACTTTCTTTCCATCACCCATATGAGCATAACCATTAAGCAAAGCATTCCATGACATGACATTCTTCTCTGGTGTGCTACAAAATACTATGTCAGCAAGTTAAATGTCACCACACTTTGCATAAAGATCAACAAGAGCAGAACCAACAAACACATCCAATAACAAAGAGCTTTTTATTGCTTCCACGTGAACTTGTTTTCCAAATTCCGCATCCAAGCACATCCCACACATTTTCAACATAGTGGCCAGTGCAAACTCGTTAGGCGTTATACTTTCTTTCCTCATCTCACAATACGCAGCAACACCATCACTTCCACACCCATCACTCACGTAACCTGCGATCAAAGTTGTCCAAGAAACAACATCTAGCTCAGGCATTAAACCAAGCACCTTACGTGCAACTACCGAACGCCAGCATTTCGCATAGAAATTGACCAAAAGAGACCCACAAATGCGAATCAAGCTCTTCTCTACTTTTAATCAAATGCCCATGAACCGTCAACCCCTCGTTCAAACTCCCTCTTGAAGCGAACTCACGCAACATCCCAGAATACTCTTTTAGCACCTCTTTCGCATTAAAATTCACAACTTTACCGCTAACTATTCTTCCATTCTTACCAATATTTGACCCACTAAATTTTCTAGGTTCCATTCTATTAGACTCATTGAGAACTAACACACTTGTTGGCTCTGTTTCAACGGCAATAAGAAAAGCACAAAAAGAAAACTTAGCTCGCAAAGATAGTAGTAACAGAGAGGTTGAACTTGTCTGCGGCATGTTTGGCAGCGATAACAATTTCATTGAAGTGAGTCTCTTGAAGAATGGAATAGTGCGCTTTGACGGCAATAAAATCAAATTCCATCATGCTGACGTGGCACGTGTGTGCCTCATTTGGTGGCGAAGAAATTAATTTTTTATTAATATGCCACGTCATTTGTGGGGAAGAAATTAATTTTTTATTAATAGAAGGCCTTGTTTGGAAAATCTAATCATAAATAAATCAGTCTCCGCGAAATAAACGAACAGAAAACTTTTTTATTTTTTTACGTAAACCTTATTGGTGTTGGAATTGAAAAGCGCTCTAATTCAACACAATCAAGGAATTCCTACACCCATAAGGACTAGGAAATACTTGAGTAGTCTCTCTTCTTACTATTTATATATATACGAACATGTACAAGTTGCAGAATTTCATCATAACTCCTCTGCCAAAATCCCAATTCTTCCTTGTAGTTCTTGTTTGTCTCTCTGTATTGTTTCTTCCCCCACAGGCCACATGGAGAAACCAACCTATCCTCCTCCTGCCGCTTCGGCTCGTTGTTCTGTTGAGACCCTTTTGACGGCTAATCGTTCTGAGAGGAATCCCATGCTATCTGTCAACCTCTCCCTTGAAAACCTGACAAATTCTGTTCAGAATCTTGCTTTGACAGAGGATTCTGTTTCAAGAACTGGTTCCAATTTGGCTCCACAGCTTCTATATGGTTCTTCATCAAGAACCCAACAACACCAATATTCCGGCTTGAAGAATTCAATGCCGGGTCCAAGCCTTTTGTATTCTCCAAGTTCTGTGCTTCCTGGCAACTATTTGAGTGCTGCAGGAAACTATTCAGGTTACAATCTGCAAGAATTCAATTCATCAAGAACCCAACAACACCAATATTCCGGCTTCAAGAATTCAATGCCGGGTCCAAGCCTTTTGTATTCTCCAAGTTCTGTGCTTCCTGGCAACTATTTGAGTGCTGCAGGAAACTATGCAGGTTACAATCTGCAACCTGAGGCTGCAACTGCAACCTTTATGAATGGTTACGGTTATGGTTATGGCTGTAATCCGTATGAAGAAGCAAACAATTTTGGTGATTGTGGTAGGGTTTCGCTGCAAGGGGTTGCAAATTACAATGGCCTTTTTGCACAGAACTGGAATGGTTTGCAGAATCAAGATTATTCTGATGTGAAGCATGGCTATGAACTTATCAGTCTTGCTCATGATAGAGAAGGCTCAGAAAAACTTCAGGAAATTCTGTTGTTGAAGGATCCTTACTATACATCTTTGGTGCTTAAGTGGGTAACTTCTGCCTCGTCCAATGGAACACCCTTCATCCTGAATCTGATGGATCATGAATTCGGATCTAAAGTCTATGCAAAGCTTGTTGATTCGTGCAATCAAGAACAGCTGGCAGTGATTGTTAATGCAGTAACGAAAAGCCAGGAACTGTTTCTCCGACTATCACTCGACTATGGCGGAGCAAATTCTATCAAGAAGCTCGTCAAAGCTCTCAAGAGATCGTATTTTGTAGGTCCAGTGGTAAAGTGTCTATCTGTTTCCTTCTACGAAATCATGACTAACCGGACGGGATCGTATGTTATTTCTGAGTGCATGGAACAACTTGGTGCTACGAGGAGTAAACCGCTATCTCTAAAAGCTGTCGATCTTTGTCTTAAGCTGGCAAAAGACCAGGAAGGATGTATATCCCTAAACAGAATCATTGACAGCATCCGAGGTGAAGACAGGATTGACCTCATAGAAAAAATCTCTTATAATGCTGTGTTCCTCTCACATGATCCTGCAGGGAACTATGTTGTGCAGAAGGTCCTTGACCTGCAAGAACCAAGATGTACAGAAATAATATGCGACAAGCTCAAAGGCAACTATCTCAATCTTTCATCACTAGTAGGTGGCAGTCATGTGGTGGAAAAATGCTTGAAATCTGATTTGTACTGGTACTATTGTGTTGAGGAAATGGCCAACAACCCGAAGAAACTACTGCAAATTGCTCGAGACAAAGTCGGTAATTATGTGGTTCAAACAGCATTGAAAGTCAGTAAGCAAAGGCAAAGCCCATATCATCAGAGGCTTCTGACCGCTATGCGTCAGAATCTTAGCGATCTCCAGTTCAGCTTTGGGAGGAATGTTTACAGTCTGGTTGTCATTGAAGGCTGAGTTCCTGAAGCGTAGTTTGATTTTCTATATTATGTATTAGTCTGGTACTTGTTCTGTTCTGTTCTGTCAGCATAATTTCGGCACATGTATGTGGTTTGATCTCCTTTTGGTACTTTTATTTATGTATTAGGTTTTCATCTTTTCTTATGTTTCTGCTTTTGTTGGCATTTGGTGCATGTTTTGTTTAGTTTGGTTGTAATCCTCAGTTATGGATATTAGTGAAGTTTTGTTCAGTTCAAATTTTACAGTTCTATGTTTTCCTGTTTGTTTTTTATGGTTTTTCTACTGGGAAATGTAGAGCCTCTACTGGTACTTTTGGTACTTTGCCCATTGATTTTACTGTTAATGTACATCAAATATTTGCATTAGTTGACAATTGTGAATTACCTCCTGGCTTCAATAAACAGAAATTTTATTGAAATTCATTGTGCAGCATAAATTACATGGTCATAGATACAAACTTTAGTAAATAGTTATCACTGTTTTGGTGGTAATAATCCCTTCAAACATTCAAAAAAATAAAATAAAATCAATGACATGTTACTCAACCATTAGGACATAACTATATATCCTTAAACTCAATCCAAAGAGAAGTGGTCTGCTACAACATTCATTAGTTCTTACAATATCTTTCATTTGCTGAGAGAGAGAGCACATCCCTAAAGTCAGAAGGTATATAACATTCACTATATTGAGCATTTGCAGAAACTGTTATCACGACGCTGCTATCTTTTCTTCGCCCAAATCGTGACAAGACCAAAGCCCATCAATGACATGATTACAGTCTGCAAATCAAAGAAACAGTAAATATTGTTAGATTCTTAAATCGAGCGCAGAGAAACAACAGTCACATCTACCACATGCAGTGTGCTACTTTTAGACTGACATGTAACATGAAATACTAGTTCAATGCTCTCTGTGCCCATTGATTAACTTCAGAGAAATTTACAGCCAAAAAGATGATGATTGAAGATTAACCATGAATGAAATGAGCGCTCAGAGCCATACTCCAACACAACTTTACATATTCATCCTTAAATTCAGAGTACTGGCAGTAATGCATGAAAATTCTGGAAATGCTAAAGACTCAATAGGACTAGACTTCATCTCCATCTTTTAAGTCTAATATGCAGTGGTGGAGCCACATATAAGCCAGAGGGGGTACATGCCCCCCTGGAAAATTGAAAGTTACATTTTAGTACCTTTTATTTGATAGATCGACGATTTTAAACTATGAAATTGCTTCCTGGATAATTTTTTAAAAAGTTAATAAGTGCCCCCTGACCTTGGGGTCCTGGCTCCGCCACTGCTAATACGAGGGATTTTTTCAGTACACGGTTTCTTTGTGGCCCTGGCATCCCTAGGCCACTTCTCACATATGCACAAAACTAACAAATTTTTAAAGGAACAGTGATTGGCAAAACTTAATTACATCCTCAAAAGTAGGTTTCTTTTTGTTATTGCCACCCATTTTGCTTGTCGCCCTAGATATCTAAGGCCATTTCACACATACACAGATTAATCGGCAATAGTGATGGGACAACAGTTGATCATACATTCAATTTCCCCAACTAATAACTACCTGGGACAACATCCTGATCATGCATAGAAAATTCACATAAAATCACCAAGCAGACTATTGCTATATGGAGTCTTCTATATCAGGGAAGAAAACCTCAGCACTGACATGGATGAACAGTAAGAAGAGTATCTAGGACAAACAGAGGAATCACAGTTGACTAACCAGATTCTTTTATTAGAGGAAATATATGATTAGAAGTCCTGAATTTTAACTTACAGATATAGCAGGAGGCACAGCTACAAGTGGATCTTGGAAAAATCTATTTGCAAGTGCAAGAGCAAGAAGACTGCTTTGCATTCCTGCAAAGGAGAAAATAGTCACATCATATATATATATATAACCTATGATGCAAACACAATAAGAAAGAGGGCTTTACCTGTCTCAAAGGAAATGGTTCTTTGAAGTGCTTGTAAATCAGGTGCCTCATGGAAGACAAAACCAGTGAACACATAACCAACAACAAAGGCCAACAGATGAAATACAGTAATGAGTGATATTATTGTCACTCCAAAAGGGGACATGACGGACTCAACATTGATAGCAAGTGGTGCTCCAACACAACAAGCTGTTACGAGCACAGATAGTGGGGGCAACAATGGTCTAATAGCATTAGAAATCGAAGGAAATAACCTGTAGGTGCACAAAAAAAAACAAAGCGGGGAAATTATACAACATGTTCAGGAAACTATCCCCGAATAAAACTTGGTAGACTGAATGACTCACCTGTTCAGAAGTAATCCTGCTGCAATTGGAGCAATTACAATCTGCGTAATACTAGATACCATTCCTTTTACATCTACAGGCAGTCTCTTTCCAATAAGCAACAGTGATAATAATGGTGTAACAAAAACGGCAGTGGCGGTAGACAAAGATGTCATGACAATGCTTAAAGGAGCCAATGGTGGGTCAGTTAGAAAAGTAGCATAATTTGAAAGCTGGGCTCCACTGACACAGGATGCCAACATAATCCCAGCACCTGAGACAGAGTTCCCCAAAATGTCAGCACAGTCTCACCGGTATCAAAGTTTTGACTAAACCAATCCTCACCTATAGGAGTAGGAAGACCAAGCACTGATACTGACATTATCCCAAAGAAATAACCAAGAATAGGCTTGACAACAAACTGACAAATATAACCAGTCAAAATGACCGTTGGTCTGCTCAGTGCTTCAAGAAAAGCTTTTCCACTGGAATTAACCCCAACTGCAAACATCAAAAACCCCAATGCAGGAGCATAGTACCTGAAAACATATTTAGAAAAAGGAGATCACATACATGTTCCATACCGATCATCCAATTTCAATCCAAATGGTTAAATGTTCAACTGGTAGATTTCTTTGAATTAGTACAAAAAGCCTCCCACCCTGCAACTACTCTGAATTAGCACCACGGATCTTACATCAGGTATCTTCAGATTTCAATCATAAGGGAAGTTCATGTGCAAGATATAGTGAAAAAAATCCACTTTACACTTGGTAACCACTAATGGAACAAAGTAATAGTTTTAAAATGTTTTAAAAAGTGTTTCAATTTACATGTCATGCTAATGTACAAACTTTCCTGTCCATTATGTGAATTAAAAGAAGTAAAAATATATACAGCGTGCGTGAACGTGGACACAAGGAGAAAGGAAATATTAACTTCTAATATTAAGACTTTTCTTCACTTTTTCTTGGTAAGTCACATTCTTGAATGCTATAAAAATAATAATAGAAGTAGTTTTTGCACAAACATAATGTGAAACAGTCAACAATAAAATGCAAAAATTGCAACAAGATTGTTTTAAAACTACAAATATGCCAGGTACCTGGAAACTAGGGGGGAGAGGTGTCTTAGTAATGGAACTTTTGATCCTACTAAAACAAGCAAAGCCATTTTCCTAGAAGCAGCAATCCTATGTCCCAAAACTGATTTGGTCTTGTTTCAGATAAATAGACTTCTTGCTGCAACTGAATAGCCTCAGATATTTCAAGTCATTTTTTGTTTCTGAAAACTATAGTTAAAGCCAATCTCGCCTTTTAATGATGCTTCTTTAATAAGTTTCTTATGAGGAAAGAAGTATGTAAAATAAAATTTCATCTAAATAAATACTAAGCAACCTGGTGGTGAACCATGCGAAAGATGGCGGATAGACAAGAGCTAACAGTGTGCTGGCCAGGACTACATGAGGCAGAAGAGAATTTGCCTGCTTCAAGACATCTATAATAGAAGCCTTTTTCGGCTCAACAATCTGGAATAAGATATATAAGCATAAGATCACAAATCTCACATTTAATCAATATACACAAACACATGAAGCATAATATCCATCCACATTTAGACAAGTAGTTAAAACCAAACCTAGGACAAATTTGGTGATTTCCTTCTTTTACGTACCACTGATCTCTTCTCACACACAAATATAACCGACTAGTTGAAGATAACCTAGTGATTTTCATCAAGTAACCACAAAATCTTAGTCTAGAAGTTTGAATAATCATGAAGGAAATGACTCCAAAGTATGGAGTCTTTTAGCGGTGATTGACAGTGTATAGTTCAGTGGGGAATTTAAATCCCAACCCATAAGAAAACCCTTGCCTTCATATACAGCACACATATGATCAAGTTGCTAAAGGATTTCACAAAAGTGAAAAGTGATCCTGCACACACTCATACTAACCAATTCACCATTACAGACTTGAATGGATCATTACCAAAAGGAATTCATACGAAATAGCTTACACAACAACAATCAAACAATGACACAACAAAACATGCTCTCACCTGATTTGGGCCAGGAACGAAATTTTGGCCTGGACCTGACCCTAGGGAATCCGAGAACTCCTCAGATGAACATTTCGCCACTAAAATTTTTGAGCTCCCACCTGCAAAAGTTAAAGAAACAAAAACTCAAATCATACCCAGGAAACAGAACCAACTAAAAATACAAACTTTGATAAGAGAAAATGAGCAGAACCTTACATAGAAGTTTCAGGCTTGATCTAAGTGAAACCCCGGCAGAACCCAATTCTAATACAGAGCAGACGAAGACAATTATTAACATCATTCCAAAGGATTATACAAGTATTATGTATCAAAAAAGAAGGGAAGAAAGCAGAGAGTGGGAAGATACAGACAAACCTGGGGAGTTTAGCGAGGATTTTAGTGGGGAAAAACTCCATTTAAGGCGAGGCGCAAGGTTTTGGCGGCGAAAGTGCGAGACTTTGGGGTGTTGAATTTGTAAAGGACTCTTGTTTACGCTCATTTTTTTGACAAAAACCGAGGAATGCACAGTCTGTCCCAAGTCAAAGCTCTTTCTCTGTATAGAGACAGCAAAATGGTAGTGAAGTGGAGGGGAATTGCACAACCCACGGTCCCTTGATCTTATTATTTTTATTTTTGTTAGTCCTAATGATCATTTTTATTCGATTCGGTCCCGTACGTTACCTATGTTAGTCACCCGAGGTTCTTGTTGTCATAACGGTGACTAACATCCATTAAATACGTATATTTTATAATTTTTTCTGAAAAGTTGTCTATTTGTGGGATCTACCTCGGTAGCTTCCACAAGAAGTTTCGTTAAGTCCTCACGGTTCCCGTAAACATCCGTTATTAATTTGAAATCGTTAAATTTTAAGTGCGGGACCCACAAACGGCTAACTCACATGCCTTCTTATTCTTATTCTCCATTTCCACGACTGAGTTTTCCATAACAATGTTAGAAAAATTAGAATAGAGACGAGAGCAAACTAATTCCTTCTTCCATCTTTTATCCCTTCATCCATCGTTAATACTCATCTATTTCACTCTTCATATTTCACTTATTTGTTTCCCACTCTCATTTCTCTAATTTTTAATCCTCCTTAAACCTTAATTATTAATCCATTGTAAAAAAAATCATATCTAAACCGTGATGTTTGAAAGTTCTATTTCTTCGAGGCGCACTTGGCGGAGAAATACCCAACATGGAGATGACAATTATGAAGTAGTAGTAAGGTTTTGCGACTGCGGGTCGAAAGCTTTGTTGTGGGTTTGTTGGAAAGAGGAGATTGTCGGGAGAAAGTTTTATTCTTGTCGAAGACACAAATGGAAGTATTTTACTTGGCATGATAGTAAACGATTGTCACAAAGGGCGAGGGATGTGGTCCATACGCTCTTAGACATTGAAGAGAATTTGAAAGCAGAATTGAGGTCCATGGAAATTTTTTTTGATTGTTTGCAGAATGCACACATGGAAATAGTAGCTGAGGTTTCCTGTTTGCAATACGAATTAAATAGGCAAAGTTTGGGGAAGTCAGAGGTTTTTACGAAGTGTTTAACAATTGTAATTATCTTATGTTTTTTTATTGGTATGGCTGGTGTAATTGTAATGAAATTGATATGATGGTTTATCTTATCTAGTGTACTGGATTGTATTTCGTTTTGCACTTTGTTTGCTTATCTTACCATTCATTATATTGTTAAGTATTTTAGTAGATTAAGATCTATGAAAGGTCCAAGTTTGTCAAAAGATTTCTTGGAAATGAAAGCTTTTGTATTGCTTATCTAGTTTTGTTGAGATACTTTTTGATGAGTTTTGCTTTGATATCAAATTATTGTTAAGTGGTGTGATGCACCGTCGAAATGCTAAAAAATAATAAAGAAAACATGATGCCTAGATGCATAAATAATTTACGTATGAGTGGTAACAGGGTCAAACACAAGGATTGGAAGGAACGAGATCTAGCCCTCGATGAATGACTAGGGACAAACGTAACACAAAAGGGGGGGGGGGTTGATGGTCAAACAAGTCAACCAAGACAGAGTTGTGAGCTAACAATTCTAACTAATGAAAACAGTAATCAGGGGCACGGCGAACAAATAAAACCAGAAGTAAGAATAAAGACCAGAACAAGTAGATAATAAATAAATAAGGATACTAAATCAAATGAGGGAAGATCTTAGCAAAGGTCATTCTTGGGTTGCGTCGGGGGCACGTTAATCATCGGCACAAAAATATTCTATTCTCATGCAATAGATGTGCTATAGGGGCCAAGTCACCCAGAAACCCCCTACTTTCCTTCGTAAGAGAAGCTACCCCCCGTTTTCACATATGAGGCGGCCTTCACGCTTTGCCATCCTCCCAGCTGCTTCCTCTTCTCACGGGTGAGAAGCGGCCTTTACACTTCGGACTGTCACTACGCGAAGTAGGGAGGCTAAACTCAAAGTGCCCATGAAGAAGAGGAAAGACACGTCTAGGGCAGGATACCTCTCAGTTTTTCAGGCTCGCGGCACCGCCCTAGTCGGTTAATTGCCCTAGCCGGATTGGACCAAACGACATGATGACTCCGGACTAGGTGTCTACTATTCCCTATAACCTCACATTTCGTTATCGCTACAAGGATGACATTAATCACAAAGGAGAAACTAAAAGTTGATCAAGCCTCTAATCACCCTAAATGAAAATGGAAAGAAAATGACAAGCAAACGAATACCATATTAAGAATATATTAAGCAAGTTTAGGCCTCTTAACTACCCATGCAATCCGTGAAATACCTTTGCTAAGAACGTTACGTGGGATTTAGCTACTCATGCTAGAAAGTAAACAAGTAATAGATCTATAAAATATAATAAGTAAAGAAGAGATGAAGGGAAGAAAACTTGATTAATATCGGCCGGAGCAAAGCTCCGGTTTGTAACAACCGTTTGAAGCCCGACGATTATGGAGAAGAGAGGGGAGAACAAAAACTAAAAAAGAGCTAAAGAACTAGAGAGATAAGCTATCGTCTCTAGTGTGTCCCCTTTAAAACCCTAGCTATTACAAATATAAATATCCTAGCAGCCCAACAAAGGGAAAAAATTCCACCTTTTACAAGTACAACACAATGAGACCATGCTCCCTAAAGCATAAAGCGGAAAGTGCCCAGAATTGGCAGGGAAAAAGTCTGTTGGAATCAGTGCAGACTCTCTGAAAAGTGTCAGAGGAGACACGTGGGGGCTTTGCCAAGAGGACACGTGGAAATGACACTTTTGGTTTGTCAAGGGCACGATGATGAAATCCACGTCAAGGCCCCAATGACTGACTTGGTGTCTTGGCCTCGATGAAAGTCTTGAAGTTCGAGATCCGCACAAATCGCCCAGAAAGTATGTGTTTTCACATATTTCCCTTCTTTGGCCTAGATCTGCAATAAAGATGGGAATGGAAGTAAATTAGCAGTATCATGCCCTAAATCATAGTGAAAATGGAGGGAAAAATACGAATAAAATACACACTATCATGGTGTTATGGACCTTTTGTTAGTTTGATGAATGAATCTCAGACTTCTTTTCGAGCTTATCAGACTTCAATTTTCAAACACTTGTGACCTAGGAGCAATTAATGATGTTGGCATTGTTATTGCTATGTAGTTTCCAGTTTTTACTGCTATATTATGAGTTGAGGAACCAGAACTTGTAGTTACTGAGTTAGTCTAAGTTATTAATGAGAATGTATGATTTTTAGAAATTATTAAAGATTCTAGATTGTGTTGGTTCTATTGAATAATTGATTATACCAATTTTGAAAGATGAGATTGAAGTTTTGACAGTGGCGCATAAGAACATGAAGGAAGTTTTTGCATTTAATGAAATATTTGAGGATAATTTGCTCAAAAACTTGAGAATTAACCAAGACTACTACTAAAAGATGATCTGCTCCTAGGTCACAAGTGTTTGAGAATTGTAGACCAACATTTCTAACATTTTGGCAGATTTAACAAAATAATATCCATATCTGCAAATCCAACAAAATAATATACATATTTGCAGATCCAATAAAATAATATACATATCCGCAAATCTAACAAATTCATAATGATCAAATCCAACATATCCATATCAGTAACTCAAAACATTAACACTAAGCTCCAAACCAAAAGTAATTGTCATAAAAACAATCTTAACAGGACATTGTCATAGTAGCTAATTGTGTAATTAACAACATCATTGAAGATCTTTAAATTTCTTATTTTTTGAACCCTTAGGCCTTCCCCTTGTTCTCTTTTCTCCCTGCAAAGTTGATTGAATACTAGATTGCATGGATGGTGGAATAGAAGATTCGATAGCACTTGTTGGTGGCATACTTGCTTCTGCAAGACTTGGTGGTGGATTATTTGCTTCTGGAATCTCTTGTGCATTACCACTTATAACATTGAAGTCTCCAAACCATCTACTCTAATATTAAAGCTCTGGCGCAGTACCACTTGTATGCATGTAATCTCCAAACCATCTAGTAGGTTGTGAAGGTTGTGTTCCTCTTCCCCTTCCCCCTCCAATTCCCCTTCCCCTTCCTCTTCCACTACTAGATGCATTTGGTATACTGGACTCTGGTATGGAGTTTAGAGCCAGCCTGCTTCTACCAATTCCTTGATTGCAACTCCAGTTGGCCTGTTTGGCTACCAATCAAAGTAAAAACATGGTTAACATTCGAAACTGAAGACAAAGATAGCAATAACTCATAATCACAAATAAGACATACGCCTAACAGTTGGCATGTAACCCATTCCAGCCCAATTCCTTAATCCTTATTCATTTAATATTTGTATTATGGTTAACAAATTCCATCTAATGAAAAGAAAATAAAAGGTGTATTTGATGTTGTAGTTCAATTAGTTAATGCATGTTGTCTGTATGACATAAAATCATGGTTCAATCTCTAGTATTATAATGATAATTAATAATACATTTAATATTTTTTGAAAAAAAAAATGTGTGTTGGTTGCAGATATCACGAGGAACTTGGGTTTCTCAATTCAATTCACCTCTGTTTGGTTTTTGTCTGGTTTCGTAATATGCCTCCTACTGCCTCTTTACTTCCATTTGTTAAATTATGTTAATTACAAATAAGGTAACATAGTTATGATTTTTAAATTTATATCGATAGAGAAATTATAATTATACAATAACATAATTGTTATATTGGTTAAAAGTATTTTACAAACACATGATTAAATTAATCATTTAAGAGTTTGATTATAAATCTTTTATGATTACGAGGACTAAATTAATAAATAAGGTTCATCTCATACATGGTGTCTTGATTCACTTCTAATCTTTCTTTTTTCCATGTGTAGTGAAGTCACCATGGAATTTCTTGGTGGTGAGGTGGCTGACAATGTCTGCATACCAGGTCTTACTTCTTAGGTTTGAAATAGATGTTCGTCTGGTTCTGGTTCTCCCTCTTGCAAGATCCTACTCAAGTGATCTACCACAGGATTCTCCCTGCCTTTCTTTTCCTTTATTTTGATGTTGAATTCTTGCAAAAACAGTATCCAAGCGAGACATTGATTCCTTCTTGGTTAACAAATATTTGAGAGCTGCATGTTCAGAGTTAACAATGAGTAGAAATAACCAAGTATAAAACTGTAATAAAATGGGGGTTGTAAGGCGAAGAAATGAGAAGTTGAAGAAAATGGAAATGCATTTTAAGACCTAGAATAAAAATAACACAGTATAAAAAGTGAAAGAGTGATAAACAAATGTTTGAGAAGACTCCCAGTAAAAATATTTATTAAGGTTTGGAAAGTTAATCAATATATCATTGATACAAAGATAATAATTTAGATATTCAAAGAATAACTATAGAATCCAAGTCCGCTTAGGGTTCCTTCCTTCCTTTTATATCAGATTACCTGAAGATTATCTATCTGGAATCTTAACCCCTATAGCAATCTTAAGTGATTGATAAAAACTAGGGAAAAACTATTTTTGGGCAGGATTTGAGACGTTAGCTTTTTAACCCAAATCCACTCATCTTTAAACTTTAGGCAAACCTAAGTCCTCGTCTACAGTATCTAAACGTGCTACTCAATTTGAGATCGAGATTAAGAAAGATTGGCCAAATCATAAACTAAACTAAAACAAGATTAATCATTTAATAAAAGATCAATGAAATATAAACATAGAAATTATAAAACACACTTACATCTCACAAGAAAAACATTAAAACCTTTATTGTCTTTTTAATCAAATCCAAATAAAGAAATAACATAAAAATAATATCAAATCTGTTTCGCTCGTTCTTCAACGAGACTGCAATCGAAAGCTAAAAACTAGAATTGTTTTATGTGAAAAGAGAATCGAAAAATCCCAGAGTGCTCGAGACCACTTGTTCTTGCGAACTTTATCTTCGCTTCAGCTCCAGATTCTTAGGGGGAAAGGTCTGATCCAAATCGATATATTTCCCTTTTATCACTTCCTTGAATCCCTCATTCTTTGATGGATGTTAGAGTCTCAATCGATATCTTCCTCTATTCTTGCTTCTGAAACTTGGATGGATATCCTTGTTTCCTCAATGGTTTCCAATTGTCGGGTCCATCTTGTTGATTGTTGGAACTTTTGCTAGAAACTTATGGAGAAAAGGAAGTCAAATCCATTTTGAAGTTTACCGTTTACTAG
>NBIL01059934.1:0-10095 GCA_002752925.1 Viola pubescens var. scabriuscula | reverse complement strand
TGGGACAATAAAACCACAAACTTCAGACTCCAAAAGAGAAAAAACACGACACGAACATTTTGGTAAAAGATGTAACAGATAAAAATGATGCTTGTTTTGCAAATGCAGCATATGAATTTCACTAATTCAAGCCCATAATACATCAATCTTTTAGGTCCTCCATCAACTCAACTGTAGAAGTTATTACAAATAGCATGTATTTTCAAGAGCAACGATATATTGCTCATTCTATCCAGTCAACGAATCTGGTTCGCTCCGCTTTCTCCTTTTTCGCTACATAATTTCCAGTTTTTGCACGTGCTCAATGATAACAGAACATCAGTAAGCTGCCATATGATATGAGTAGAACTGACCATATATACCAGCATCAAATTAAACTGAAATGTGCCTGCAATCCAATCTTACTACAACCAATCGCAACTAGGATCAAGGCATAGCCAAAGCAATCATTCAGTTTATCTATAAACAAGCAGGGAGTGCTTGCTTTCTATCTACAAAGAGGTAGAGGCAGCAGAGGTCTGCTGTTTATTACCAAGGACAACAACAATAACAGTAACATCATCATGGTATTTCCGTTTTCTCCCAGCAGGAATCCTCATCAGATCTTCAACAGTAAAACCTATTAGAGAGAAATATGCCTTGTTAGATGAAAAAGTAAATTTCAATTGTTCTTCATGACTTGCCGCTTGATTATAACTGAATAAGCATTAGTCATGAGTACAATCGTGTGAAACATCTAGCACAAAACATCGTGGCTTCAGGTTTATTACCAAGTTTTATCTTTTCTTTGTTCTGTTAGCTTGTAACAGATCTAACTCAATACTGTATATGAGAATGTTGTAGCAAGAATCGTGCAACTCCATTGAAGGAAAGATGGGTGTATTTGATATGCAATGAAAAGGTGTTTGTTAAAGCATATGCGCGACAAAGAAGATTGGAACTCTGATGAAATATTAAAAAAAGAAGAAATTACCAGCATTTTTAGCTGCTCTCTGAACAAGTTGTTCAATAAGATGCTTTGCAGGATCACCGGAAGGATTACGTTGAATAAAGAGATGCACTAGCTGCACAACTTCATCATTACTGAAAAAGTCAAACAAGCCATCGCTCCCCAGCACAACAAACTGATCCTTCTCTGAGACTTCATGAGCCATAGTAAAGGGCTGATCATATATATAGGGAGGACTGCATAAATTTTGAACTTGCAGAATTCCCATCAGCATGTCATTCATTTTGCTCTGTCGAATTAAAAGGAATTCTTTTTATGCAACATGAACTTGCCAAAAAAGAAATGATACTTCCGAAGAAAGAAAAATACTAGTGATGATACCTTTTTAAGGTAACCAACTCCAAGTGCTCGAGTTATCTTCAGTTTTCCTTTTACTCTACCATAGATGATAGGAGAAGGATCTTCAGGATGATCTGCCAAAACTTTACTGTGCTCCAACTCATTGTCGACTGTATGAGTTTCTGTCAACTGGACAGCCTTCAAGAAACCTTGCACTTTGTCACTAGTTGCTAGTATAGCCCTACTATCCCCTAAATTTAGAACATAAATATTGTCCCCGTAAAGAAGCACAGCTAAAACGCAAGATCCGACAGACACCAAGTCCGGCCGATCTTCCATTTCCTGTTCAACCATGTACAAAAAATCACGTTCCGCTTGGGCAAGGGCACGATTAAGGCAATCTAATATGTCACAATGGAAATTCTCAAGTGTAGATTTTTCTTCAAAAGAACAGGAAAGGTTTGTTTGCTCCTGTCCATTATTCGAACAGGCAGGATTAGTTGCAAGCAAAAGATTTCTTCTGATATCGTCACCTTCCAATGTACTTGCAGAAGATTGATGATGCTTCTTTGTTTCCCACTCCAGGAGAAAACGAATGTTTTCATAGAAAGTTACAGCTAAAAAATCAGCAGCATCACGCCCATTAAATCCATCATAAATTCCACAGAAGACCAGCCCATTTCCTTCAGAACAAACAGCTTGGACCCTATCCTCACCAGCAGCCCCTCCAGCCAGTTGCACATCCATTGCATTGAGAAAACTGGAGGATTCAGTTCCTGTTGGGGCACTCATGGATTTCCATAAGTTTCTCTCACTCTCCATGAAGTCACTATCCATTGGTGCACTTCCACCAGAGGTAGCCAAACTGCTATGTGAGGATGATGATGTGAGGTCTAAGCGCGAGAAAGAAGGAGAAGAGGCTAGCCTTCTAAATGATTTAGGAGAATCAAGGCTGGGCAAGATCTCTTCTCCAATGCGACCGTTGCACATATTCGTATTTGCTAATGTAGCATTAGCACTAAGAGCAGCACCAGACAGGCATGAAAAAGAGCTGCTGATTTTCAGGCATGAATTCTGAATCGTTGTGCCTTCTGAAATGTTAAATCCATCTGGCACAATAGTGGGACTTCCGGGGCTAGTGGCACTAAACTGAATTTCAAAACTAACATTTAGTTCCTTTGGATGCGGGGATACATCCTCAGAAGCATCCATCATCATTACTGAAATCTCATAAAACTGTTCATTTCCTCAGCTGTGAAGACAGTTTCCTCCAAGACTATGGACATCCACCAAACAGCAAACGTTAAAGACAAAGTTTCAAACACTTAGACGCTGACAGAAATTCAGCCTGCATAGATGAAAAGAATAGGATGATTGAATTCACTTCTAAAGATTCAATAGACCATGACACACTAAGGACAGTTAAAACACTTTAGACACTGGCAAAAACTGTGCCAGAAAAATTCAAAAACTGGGATGGTTGAACTTGCTGCTTAGGATTCAATAGTGAAAAAAGGAAAACATGCATGCATGCACGCGCATAAACACACATACATAGATCACTATCTAGGAAGGAGAAGTAAAAGGCCTGTATTAGGTAACAAAACAAGGATATTTTTTATCTTCTTTTTTTCCGGTTATGGAGCATGTTCTCGTTCTTTCATTACATTTTCATATAGCACTAAATAGTGCCTATAGATTGCTAAGCCTCAAGAAAATGAAGGCATAGTTTCAGAGAAGACTTCAGTGGAAATATGGAATTAGGACTAACTAATTATACAAAACATTACTCTGGATTTAAGAATCTTTTTTATGAAAAGAATAATAGTATGACAACATTAGCATTCAAATGATGGGAGGAGCCAATATTCTTGCAAGCCATATCAAGAACACAGAGTAATACGGTGAAGAAAAAAGATGAAACCTTTCTCTGGCCATTAACTGGCCATTCCAAGCAATGAATTTTAATTGGGTTTTCAATTAATTAAAAAAGATATGTACAGACATGTTTGATCGTTCTAAGCAAAAGCAGCAATGTCACCAAAACAGATCTAGGAGGAGCAGAATACAAAAAAGAGGCCCAAAAAGTTATGAGACCTTGTACATACCAGTTGAAAAAATGGAGGTGCTCTAAAGAGATGAGACCAGGAATGATAATTATCCAGAGTCGTACGAATTTTCTGAGAACAAACAGATAAAAAATCAGAAACACTATGACACAAGCAGAAGTAAAATGGGAATTGAAAAAGAGAAAAAAAGGTTGAGATGGGAAACTACCAATTGTTCCATTTAATTCTATAAATGCTCTGTCGTCATCTCCATGAGAATTTGCGCACTCTACTCTCTCCCTTTACTTCACCACCTGATAAATGAGAAAACAAATCCAAGAAAAAACAGAAAAAAGATGAAAGCTTTAGCATGACAAGGCAGAATAAAACACACAAAACGCGGCAAATTGGGCTTACATGAAGGAAGAAGAAGCTGAAACTGGAATGAAAACAAGAGAGGGGCGCGAGGTGTTGGATAATAATAGATGACAGTGAGAATACAGTGGAAATGGATGTTTAAGTTGACGCTTCAACAGAAAACGACAATTCGCCACTTGGGTGTGCTCTGCTCTCGTTATTATTTTTGATTTTTGATGCTTTTTGGTGAGATTGATGGGAAAGGGAAGAGAACCAATGGGAAGAGTTTAGGGAGAGATTTACGAGGCGACTCGACTCTAGGGAGCACGAAAGGGGGTAAGTGAGGAAGATGACAGAAAACAGAGAAAAAAAAGGTGAAAGGGACGTCCTTTTTGCGCTTGCGTGGCCGTTGAGGACAAGAACAGCAGGGTCGTCCCCTACCTTCATTATCGACTCCAGTACACGCACCAAACTAAACCATTCTTTGTTTTTGACGGCCTTATTTTATTTTTATTTTTTTCAAATGACATAGTATTTCCTAAAAGACTTAAATGAATATTAGAAGGAGCGAAGGGAAATTATGAATTACGCCCATCGATATCGAAAACTAAGCTGATAAGTTCATCAATAATTGCATTAACTTCTTTGAAAATATGCATCATCTTAATTTCCCATGGAAGACGAAGAAGATTTGGGGATAGCATCCACCAACAACATACAAGCAAGAGGACTTGACAAGGAGTGTGAAGCAACATGAATCATAATTTTATTATCTAGTTGAAGAATTACTGTGCGTCATTCCCTATTCTAAACCTCCTGTTACTTTAAATAAACTCTCCAAAAAGATTTCCACCGCAGAATGCACAAACTTTTATTTTCATTGGCAGCCAAATTATTATTATTATTATAATACTACTCATTAACACACCGTTAACTAATCATTTTACGATAAGTTAATGATAAAAAAAAAGGGATAAAGTCCTCACGATAACAAAAGACTTAACGCAAATAACTAACTCCAACTACATCATGAAAGAACCAACTTGGTCAACAACTATTTATTACGTCACCAAAATGAAAATATGAAAATAAAAAGGAATTATGAAGAGCCCAACAGAGAGGCAGAATGATTACAGGGACGAATTTTATTTACACAGTATGACCACTCAGAATATCTGACCTTATCCATTATCCAAGAGGCAAATTTTCCATAGGGTTGTTTAATTTTAAAACAACGGGCCATAAAAGAGAAAAAAGAGGCGGATATTATAGAGCCAAGTTGGAGTTTGGCCCAGCCCATTACAAGCCTCTAAACCTATTCTATAAAGGCCCAAAATAAAGCCCAAACACAGGCCCATATGAGAGTGGGGAGAAAGAGAGAAAAAAAAATGCTCTAACCCTAGATTCTCTTGAGCTGCGATGCGGAAGATGGTATAAAAGGCGAAGAAATAACATTTCCATCGTTCTTTCTTCGCAGTAAGCAGCAGAGCACTTAGAAGCAGCGGCGGAGAGAAGAAGATAAGGAAAGATGCCTGCAGGTCATGGTGTGCGGTCAAGGACCAGAGATCTCTTCGCTCGTGCCTTCAGGAAGAAGGGTTACATCCCTCTCACCACCTACCTCAGGACTTACAAGGTCGGGGACTATGTCGACGTCAAGGTAAACGGTGCCATTCACAAGGGTATGCCTCACAAGTTCTACCATGGTCGTACCGGACGCGTCTGGAACGTCACCAAGCGCGCCATCGGCGTCGTCGTCAACAAACAGGTCCCCAATTCAAACACCCACTATCAATTTTTGATCTCTTAATGTTTCATTTGTTTCAATTAGAAATGTTAGGGTTTCTGTTAATTCGATTGCGTTTTTGGTTGTGTGGTGGGTGTAGGTTGGGAATAGGATTATTGGGAAGAGGATTCATGTGCGAGTGGAGCATGTGTTGCCATCCAGGTGCAGGGAGGACTTCAAGTTGAGGAAGATCAACAATGATAAGCTGAAGGCTGAGGCAAAAGCTCGTGGTGAAAAGATTAGCACGAAGAGGCAACCAGAAGGTCCTAAGCCAGGTTTTATGGTGGGAGGTGCCACTATTGAAACTGTCACTCCTATTCCTTATGATGTGGTCAATGATCTCAAGGGCGGTTATTGATTTCTTTGTGTTGCTACAGTAGAGTATGGATTTTGGTTTATGTATTCCTGAGAATTATGTTTTTGGATTGCTTGCTTTAATTTTGTTAAGTCATATGGATTCAGTTATGTTTGGTTTCTCTACATATTATAGTGTGGTTTTGCTAGCTGGGATATTTTCCATCAGTGACTGCATTCTTGTTTTACAGTTTTAAATCTGCTTATTTAACTGTGAAGTAGCTTGAGAATGGTGTGGTTGAATTGCTACTCTAGTTCAGGAATGTCTTTTAGCTTTGGATGTGAAGGTTGCTGCATCATTTTTCACTTTACTTCGTTTAGGAATTGCTGCTCGGTTTTCAACCTTCTAGAGATTTTGCTTGGAAATTTCTGCTTGATTTTTTTTATTTGCTCTGAGTGTGCATGGTGAAATGTCTCTTTTCGAGTAGAGAAGATGGAGTTTACTCCTACATTAGGATTGGTGAACAATGAGCTAATTATCTTGTCACTTTTCTCTTGTGCATGCGTAGTGCATTCATGATATCACATGAATCAGGTCTGTGAAAAGGCAATTTGATCTGGTGGCATGTAGTGATTGTGCTTTGCTGTATTGTTTTTGTGAGCTTGATACTTGTTACACTGTATCATTCTGTTAGGAGCACTTGTACATTGTAGTTTCAATTTGAACCTAGAAATTGATAATGCAACATTTTGAGGTCCATCGTTAATATAGTTGTGGCGGTGCTCGTTGAAACTACTCTGTAAAATTCCTTCTATGGTTTTTTAACGTTCCTGCCATTTGTAGTTCGTAAGGCTTTCATAAGATGTGCGATCATGTAGCAAACAGAGGATTCAAGTCGTTACTGTGTTGTTCTAATGGCATTTTCTTAACTCTCACTGTATTAGAATCTTAGATGCAGAGGATCAGTCTCGTTTGAGCTAATGATCACGATGAAAATTGGAATAACTAGAACTTGCACGTAGTGCCATGTAAAGTTACTTGATTGGAGCTCTATGGGCCTATGGCTAACCCAAACTATAACCTACTTTGCTTCCCAACAAATTTCTGCCATTCCTTTTCTTGGTAGTCTTTTGACTCTCTTCGGTTATGCTCCTCGGTCCTTTCGAGTAGCAGGTTATGCTTGTCGCCAGTAGGAGACTAATGATACAGGATTTTTTTTCAAGTTTCTAAAATGTGGTAATACTTGATTTTCATTTTCTTTTTGAGGAAGTGGTAATATTTAAATTTAAAGAAACAGTGTTTGCTAAAAGAATCTAAAGACGTAACAACTTGTATCTTCTCGGCCTTCCCCTTTTCTTTATTAAAGGTTAAAACCCGACCCAAAAGTGGAATAAAAATTGGATACAAGTAAAACAACCTCGTCACCAAGGGAAAATGGAAGGGTCAGTTTGGGGTTGAAGCCTTGAAGGGACCCAGGCTCATCGGGCTAAATGTTTTCTTCTTTTTCTCCCTTTTTCTTGGTTTATGGTCATTTATGGAAGGACTTGGTTTTAGCATATTTTTTTCTTTTAAAAAACAAAAATTGTGTATTACGCAGAGTATAAAACTCACAAATACGTAAATCAACTAGAAAACACTATATATATGAATGAACAAAAATCATAATTTTATGGTTCCCCTTCCAAGTAGTCATAATTTTTTTTTGAGTTATTATTACATAAATTAACTTATTCAAATGAAGTACTATTGTAAGATTTTACTTTCTTTGAAATTTTCGAGACATGTTGTTTAAGAAAGGAGTTAAAAATATCACCATTTTTCTTTTCAAAATGTTCCAAATGAAATATTTAAATAATGTGATGATTTATAATACCTCTAATTGAGCTATTGGAGTAAATTAAAAATAGAATAAATTAGTGTCAACGGAGTAAATTAAAAATAAAATAAATTAGTGTTAGTTTAGAGGACACTTAGGGGATTAAAAAAAGAGAATAAACTGGGGATATAATCAACTCTCGGGTTCATAAAGTGGAGTGTGCAAAAGCTCTTTTAAGTATAATAATAATAATAATAAAATAAATAAAATAAATACTTCTATCATTAATATTTTATTATCCCTAAATTTTGCGACTTTGGGTACTCGAAACACAGTCGGGCCGCTCCAGCAGAACCCTTTTCACCAATTAGCCCTCTCCCTAGATTAAGGAATATCAAGGGGCAAGAAGGGATTGGTTCATGTTTCCCAGATTGCAACTAGGAGAATTGCCAACGCCATGGATGTTGTGAAGAGGGACCAAGATGTTTTTGTTAAGGTGATTGCTGTTTCGGGGCAAAAAATGAGTCTTTCAACGAGGGATGTTGATCAGGATAGTGGTAGGGATTTGGTTCCGCTGAAAAAGAAAAAGAGCAGTAAGGATGATGGTGATGGTTTTAGGAATCGTCCTCATTCCAAGGTGGAGCCAGTAGTGACTCGGGTAGGCCTTTTAGGAATTAGGAAGATTGTGGAAGAGGATGATGTTGGTCCATTGCGCCGTAGACCTTTGAAGAGAATGAGCTCACTTGAGAGATGGGAGGCAAAGCAATTGATTGCTTCAGGGGTTATGAGTGCGCAAGAGTATCTCATGTATAATGAGGAAGGAGACGAAGAGGGAGAGCTTGAGATTGAGATGAACGAAGATGAACCAGCGTTCTTGCAAGGGCAGACTAGGCATTCTATCCACGATATGTCGTCACCTGTGAAGAATTTCAAGAATCCTGAAGGGTCTTTGAGTCGTGCAGCAGCACTTCAGTCCGCACTTACAAAAGAGAGGAGAGAAGTGAGGGAACAACAACAGAGGACTATGCTAGATTCTATCTCGAAAGATCTTAATCTCCCCTGGGAAGACCCGATGCCCGAGACTGGTGAAAGGCTGAAGCGATCACGGACCCCTCCAAAATAGAACAACGAGACATGGTGACAAGAGGATCGGTCACGGGCAGCCGAGCCTTCAAAATGAGTGCAAACTATGCCCAAGGACGCGGAACAAGTGCCATATCCTCGCAATACCTAGGCCTAAACGCGTGTTTAGCCCTAGCACATCAAGAGGACACGCACCCAGACCCGAGGCCTCCAGCAAAGCCAAACTTCCCCAACGTGCCCGACAAGATCTTGTCGACAAGTGCAACACCCCCGAGGACCAATGACAAGAAGATCATCTTGTGTATTGAAGCCAAGATGAGCCAAGGGCCTTCCAAGTCCAATGATCAGGGTGTTTTGATGATTGCACATCATGACAAGTCCAACACAAGCCCCAAGACGCAAGCAGAAGTCAATTCGGAATCACGAAGAGCAACTTATAAAATTGGTCAATTGGAGGCAGTGCTTAGCAACATGTCGCTAAGCCCTTAGCGACATGTGACTTGCGCTGTTGAGACGCGTCAAGAATAAAATTTATAAGATTACAACTTACTACTAGACACAAAATAGATTTGTAGATAGTGAGTAAGAGGTTCGAATCCACAGAGAGATAGTTGATGCTAATCTTAATAAAAACCTTGTAAGAATACGTAAGGCGAGATTTTATTTTGGAAAATGAAAATTGAAACAATTAAACTAAAAACTATCTTGGTCAAGGAAGAAGGTTCCCTTGATCAAGACAGGAAGTTGATTTAAGTCGGTGATTCAAATATGGGAAAGACTCCTGGTAGAGGCTAAATGGCTATGAGATATGAGATGCAATCATTGATACAAAGATATTCCTCCCTGAATTACAGGGTTGCTATAGGGCTTCGGTATCACTGATCCCTGTCTTCTCTCCTTACAAACATCACCCCAAGGCCGTAGATAGTGAGTAAGAGGTTCGAATCCACATAGAGATAGTTGATGCTAATCTTAATAAAAACCTTGTAAGAATACGTAAGGTGAGATTTTGTTTTGGAAAATGAAAACTGAAACAATTAAACTAAAAGCTATCTTGGTTAAGGAAGAAGGTTCCCTTGATCAAGACAGGGAGTTGATTTAAGTCAGTGATTCAAATATGGGAAAGACTCCTAGTAGAGGCTAAACGACTATGAGATATGAGATGCAATCATTGATACAAAGATATTCCTCCCTGAATTACAGGTTTCTATAGGACTTCGGTATCCCTAATCCCTGTCTTCTCTCCTTATCAACATCACCCCAAGGCCAATGTGCGTTGGATTAAGGGTTACCGGTGATGCCTTACTAACTACCCTTGCTTAGGGGATTTACTAGTTGGCAGATGATCGAACCAGGAGAAGTGACCTCACCCGTCGCAAGGCGCAAATCAAGAGTTAAATTTATAAGTCAACTTTTGACTGTAAA
>NBIL01059886.1:0-12106 GCA_002752925.1 Viola pubescens var. scabriuscula | reverse complement strand
TCTCAGCTTTGATATCAGATTTCTCCTCGATTCTACTTGCGCGTCCACAACTATATACTAAAAATGGCCGCGGGAATCAAGTCAGATGGGCTCTTCATTGTCCAAGCACTGTTGGATTGAGCTCTCAATGTAAACAACGGTCAATGTCATGCTTTGTTGTGTCATGATATCCTTTCCTTTCCCCTACCTTCTCTTTCCTTGGTGTATATGGGCAAAATGTATATTTCTATAATACATGACAAAGGTTTTGATTCTTTTGTGATCATGGCTTCACTAAAACACAGCGCGATGTCTTGCGAGAACGATTGAGAAGTTGCAATCTGAGTTTCTTGTTCGTTAGCGGCATGATGTTCTGTGCTCTGTCACTAAACTTTGAAAACTTGAAACCAACTGCTCAATCACCCTCTCTTTTTGCAGTGCAGTGAGTTACAGTAGATATTTAATAAGTGGCTTGTCAGAAGTACAGGACACAGCACTCATCTTGGAGCATGCATTCAGTTTTTACAAGATCCTTTTTTCATGTGGGCCCTCCACACTCTGAGGTCCCTGCGTCTTGCATGTGGCATATGACCCCCCTCTCCAATTTAGTTTCTAGCCGTTAAATTTTGTCGCAGAAATGTTGTTAGGGTTGTCTGCCGGTGATGAAATACTAGTACGTACCCGGGCTCAAGTCCCACCCCTAGAAAAAGAAGAAGATCCAAAATAGAAGGAAGGAAGGAACTGTTTTATCAATACCATCCTGCAGATTTGATGTCAGAACTTACTTACACTATAATAATTCATTAGATCTATCATATAATTAACATTAATCTGAATACATAGCAGGAAAAAAACTTGAATCAGAAATGAAACTCGCCAAAAAAAACAAAAAAATCAAAGAAAAAAAAGATGAAAACCCTGATAATAAGAATAGATAAATCACATTGGATAATCCTAACATTTTTCACCTTTCTACTCTCCCCTTCTTGAGGGGAAACAAAGGTGGCAAGGAACTGCTCTTCACTTGAGTACAGATTGGCACATTAATCATTGGTCTAATTCTAATACTTGATGATCTTGTTCTCTCCAATCCTTTTTTTACCCTCTTCACCTGCTTTTCTTTACTTTCAGAAGAACTTTTCTTCCCTTCTTCTGCAGTAACAACATCAGAAAGAGAGGTGGAAGAGGAAGAAGATCTGGAAGAGGAAGAGGAGGAGGATGTCGATAGCGAAAGAGTAGAAGTAGCGCGTTGCTTCTTTAACCTTAGCAATTCTTTCCATAGAACAGTACATTTTGGTGGTCTTGGAGATGGGTCATCATCTACAAACCAACTAGTTACTCTTGGCTCTTCCATCTTGTTCGCCATCTCCTGATCTTCTTCCTGATGCCGCTGCTGCTGATGATGATCACCATCTGATGAAGAATCTTTAGTTTTGAGATTGATTCTGTTGAGTTTCTGATCACAATGTTGCACCTGCCAAAAAGGAAGCATCTTTCCTTTGAAGAAAAGCTCATCTGCTGTCAACATTGTATGGCTGCTCAGGTTGTTGGATAGGAATTCAAATTCTGCATTTCTTGCCCTTTCTAGATCAATTTGAGTTTCTTTGTCTTTTTCAACCAAATGGGGCTTTGGATTTATGGAAATGAAGTTCTTTTCGTCGAGGAATTCAGCAGAGAAAGAGATACGAGGACTCGAAGGTGGATCGATTGACATTGGGGTTGCTTGAGCAGTTTCTAGGGTGACCATTTTTTGTTGTATTTTGCAATGTAGTAGTAGTTGTTCAGGAAAAAGGAAAGAAAAGGAAAGAAAAGAAAAGAAAAGAAAAGAAAGGAAATGATAGTGAAATGTGTGAAAAGAGGTGCATGGGAGTGGAGATATATATATAAAGAAGGGTAAGGAGATGCTGCTAATCTTTGTTTGAGTTGTTATTGTTAAGAGCTGTTTGGACGGTGAGATTATAAAAATTAGTTTGGTCCGGTGAAAATGAAACAAGTGAGCTCAGGTGGTGTTTAGAATATGGGAAACACCACATGGACACCTTTGGGAACTAAAGACAAGCCTTAATTTCACCATAATTACTACTACTGATATAAGTTTGTATCCAGTTCCAATTCAACAGTGTTTATCAGAAGGGAGAAAAAAACTCAAGTCATTCAAAAAGTTACTACTGTAATCCTCAAATTCGAACTCTTCGATGTCCTCTGATACCTTTTTGGTAAAAAACTGATGACTCTTCTAGTATAATTTTTTCAATTTTAACTTAAAAATAAATAAATCTTTTATCGCTCGATCAAAACCGACGTTATCTAATTCTAATTCTCAATTTCTAACATGCAGATAAATAAGTTAGACAAGAAAATAACAACCCACTTGTCATAATCTTACAGAAACCAAGGAAAAAAATTACTATATTGGAACTTTTGCCATTAGTATCAAGAAGACTTTGACAGACTGACAGGATTTAATCTTTGTAATTATAAATCCTTCGTGGACACATAAGCAGACTTTAAGATTATTAATTGCAGAGGAAGTTTAAAACAATGCCGTCTATTAGATTAGTGACACTTGTGATTATTAAACTTTGGATCAGTCAAAGATGAGATTGGCTGGTTGGATTGACCCAATATTAGCATTGACATTAAACAGTGATTAGCAAGCATGTGGTCACATGAGAGTAATTTCTTGGCCATGTGATAGCTGAATCAAGGATAAATGAGAAGCCAGAGGACATCTCCATGACCAAAATGCCCTTGGAGCTGTCTTGGATTTTACTGGTATAAATTGTAATATGCCAAAACAGGGGAGGGGCATTCTTGTCTTGGTGAGAATCGATAGGTGAGAGTGGGATGTATTATGATATGATCTAACCTATAAAAACCCTAGTCCTAAAAAGCTTAAAATTGAGATTTGGACAGCTCCAAGTAAATCCAGACAGCTAATGATCAAAAGGAGTAATCTTTTGTTTGCAAATTATGCATGTTCTGTACTGATTTGATTATTCATAAATTCCAAAATGTATAACCGTTTCGATACCATTTTCATTTCATTACCCGTTATCTGTTACCGATATTTAAAAGCTAATGATAAAAAACAGTAATCTTATCTCTCTCTTTTTGCAAATTATACATGTTATGTACTGATTTGATTATTCATAAATCCACATTATCTGTTCTATTATTGAGCAGACAATAATGTTTAAAACTTTTACAAGACTGATAAACAACAAACCTAACATGTGAAAAACAAATCACATTGTTTCTTGCTTTTTCTCTCTTTGATCTCTGTCCAAAAATCCTAATATTTTTAACATTTATACTGACATGCATGCATATATTATGGATAAAACTCTGATCCAGATGTGCACAAACTAATGATCCAGACTTGCATCTGCATACATATACCATGGAAAACATCTTGCATCTTGTTCTGCAAGATCAGAACTCAGGAAAACATTCATGTTGTTATGATATTTTCTTATAAATTACATTATTGGTCTCTATACTTTACCCGTTAGAATACATTTTATCCTTTATTTATGTTTTCGACACATTGACATTTTAAGCATATTTTACTGATGTGTCATTAATCTTTATATAATTGACAGAATAAAAAAAAAAATGTCACAAAAATCATACCAAACGGACTTAATGTATCGAAAATGTAGGTAGATGATAAAATGTTTATAAACAAGTAAAGCAGATGGATTAATATTGCAATTCCACCAATATTTCTCATCTTCAATCCCGTTTAGGAGATTATTCTCGCTCGAACATTTACTTGCCCAAAATGTGAGAAGAAAGCTTGCTTAATCGGCATTGTAACTTTGGCCAGTGGGACCTATAAATAAAGTTGAAAAAAGGTAGACCAATTTTGTTTCACCTTTTTTACTTCCAACACAATGAAAGCCTAGTTACTACTCACCGCAGTTTGCAGACAAGATTGCTGTTTTTAAGAGGCAGTACAGAGAGATGAGAAACTGGGTTGTTAATAGAATTTAACGAACTGGGGCCATGAAATTCTTGTTATTTTGATGATTCAGAAACTCAAAAAGATGAAGGACTGGACTGTCACTGTGCAAAATTTAATAGGGAGAGAGAGTAATTGACAAGATAAATTAAAGACTATCCAAGCAAGCGAATGTGGACAGTTCAAGAAATAGGGAGGGGACCATGATAAGCCTATTTGTGTTTAAAATTAATTAATTATGAAATTTAATTAGTCTGTTTTCGTGCAAATCCAAGCTGTTTACTACAAGGAACGAATTTATTCTCATAATTCAACCCGACAATATAATAATCTTCTGATAAAAAGACTCTGAGTTACTACTCAGTTTATAATTTAGTAATATTTTTCGTCTTAAGAGTTTAGGGTTTGAATTTCACATCGTACTCCTGTCATAAAGCCCGACTAGGTCGCGCCCCTGCCTAGACATTCACCAATCCAACTGTCTCAAATCAATTGAGTTGAGCCTACCTTCTTGTCCTTTACTAATTCTCCCTGCACACAAAATTTAATTCGAAGGGAGTCAAGAATCTTTGAGGTGTAACCACATTCATTCTCTCAATTAACTACCCCAAGATTTACATCTATACATCCAGGCTAAGAAATAAAGTAAACCACGCCAAAGCTCGAAAATATTCCAATACTTATTGAGAAGGAAAAAAAAAATGTACACAAGCCAACAAACACGTAGCTCGTTGATTGTCTATTAACGATAAAGTACGTGGCTTATTAAAAAAAAAAAAAACGATAAAGTACGTACGATAAGAAATTCAGACTTAAAATCAAATCTTACCTTGGTATATTGAATTATTTGGCAAAAGTAAGATTTCCATACTTGAGTATTTACCACTTGGCAAAGTAAAACAAATACTACAAGTCTTCTCGTTCTCTCAATAAGACTTGTTGGATAAGTTTTTACATCATCATGTATACATTTGGTGTTGGTGAGACATTAATGAAAGAGTTTGTATTCCAACAAACACCACGCATTATCACATTCATTCACTGCCCATAATAATAGATGCATGTTTGGCTTTAAGTCTTTTAATAGAAGCCGGAAGCTACACCTTACATCTACCAAAATTAGCATTTCACTCACACCATATTGATCATCAAGCGTACTACTTTACTTGCAAGTTGCAACCCTTCATTGCAGTTATTGACATCTATCATTAAAGTACTCTTAACCGGCACAAGATTAGATCAAATATGAATTACCCCTTCCTTTTTTTTCACTGTCCGGAAGTTTTGACAGTATAAAAATATATTACTCAACTTGTGATTGAATCGAGTGGGTCAACATCTTTACCTATTAAGCAAAAAGTCACACACCTGTTAGAATCACTTTACAATTTAATAAACCGACTCGATACGCAAACAAGGCAGTAAATTTAAGGACCACGTGCAATTACCATTGGTGAAGAAGCATGTGATTGTACCCCAAGTTGACCCATCATTGATTTCAAACAATGGAAAGTACTGACTATTAATTGTGTCATTAATAACTCTGTGATTTAGTGTGCCAAATAAGAAAATCAATTTTGATTCTTGAAGATTCAAACACACTAACGTAACCCATTTGATACTTAATGTACAGTTATCAAAGAAAACTACATTAAAAATATATATACATATTTCCCCAATCTTCGAGATTCTACTCGACTCGAGTTCAAAGGGGTTTGCACTAAATATGATGAACAAATGGTCTTTGAAAGAAAAAAGTGGGAAAAACAAAATTTAGGCTGTAGCAGCTAGTTCTGAAATCTGTGTTGAAGCCCATTCAAGATTTGCTTGGAACTTGGAAGTAGAAGTCTTAATGTTTTGGGCAAGAAAGTTATAGGCCCATGAATATTTTAAAGGAGGAATGCAAGCCTGAAACTTTGGCCCATCTGTACCCGGCGAGCAGGTCTGACAATATTTTATTTTTTCTGGTCGAAGGTCTGACAAGAATTTGACCTCTAGTAAATTACATTCCGCATTTTTCTCCTAATTGTCTCATGCTAAAAATGAGGGTTTATTAAGTACTCCCTCCCTACTCGAAAGAATAACGTTTACTATTTTGGTACGCATATCGAAAAAACCGAATGACTCACTATTTGACCCCAAAAAATTCCGTACTTTTTTTCAAACGTACGTTAATACTTAACGTACGTTCGAGAAAAAATTCGGGGCAAAATTGTCTCAAATAATGAGTCATTCGACTTCTTTAATATGCGTGCCCAAATAGTAAAAGATATTCTTTCAAATAAGGAGGGAGTAGTAGGTACTCTACAAATCATACTATTTTGAGTATACTTCAGTTACTAAAAAGTTAATTTTTTATTAAAAAAAAATACGATTGGTGTAAATGTCAGTTTTTTTTTTCAAATTTTATAAACATGCATGGAAATTTATTGATATAAGAAAATCTTTATTATGAAAAAAAAAACGTTAAACACGTTGACTTGCAAAATGCTGAATTTTGTTAGTTAAGAAATTATACATATTTTTCTCTGTCCGTATAACTTTTTGATAGCTAATAAAATCTCCCCAATTTTAAATTCCACGTGGCTAGACAATCTCACCTGAAATACAATGCCATGTGTCGAAACGTGTCACCATCTATCTATCTAGAAAGAAAAGCAAGAATTTTCAATGCCTTCCAGATTCCTTAGCCAGTTAGCCTTATCGCGTTCCATTTATTTTATTTGTTCGTTTAAGTGCAATAAACAAACGCAATTTGCTGCCATTAATCGGTACTAAACAGTTTGCAATCATCACTTGGCAACGTGAGTAGAGTATGCAAATTTAAAGTTTGGCGAACGCCAGCAAAATCAACCCTACTACTAGTCAATTTTATATTACTAAGTAATTAAGAATTGATTAGTACAATTCTTTTATCTTGGACAATCAAATGAAATCTTCCAGAAAATAATAAACTCTTGTTTTTATTTACCAACCTTTATAGACCAATATCTTGTTTTAATGGAACATGTGTCTTCTAATTTTTGACCGAGGAGAAAAAATATTTTTTTAATAATAATTATTTACTGTAAGTAATTTTTTTAAAATTTAATATGAATATAATTAGTTTTGGTCTATAAGTTTACTAAACTTCATGGTACAAACTAAAAAAAAAAAAAGTACTAGGAGTAGGATATTTATTATGGTTAAAAATTAAAATCGATGCATTAGGTAGCGAAAACACAATCTAATGGATGTAGATGAACTGGGTGGGCTAGGCTAGGCTAGGCTGCTAGCAGTGGACCAGTGGCGGCCCTACAGTTGGTAGCCAGTGGCCCATACATGATGCATCCGATTGCATCGCATGTTCTAAGGTTTAGAAACATTTGTTTTCCAATTTGACGAACAATTTAATTTTAAATCACTAAATTAATTTGTATTTCAGGTCTGAACTATTCTAACACTATTAGATTTGAATAAAGTGTCTAAAAATTAAAATCTTATTAGATTGTAATTGTTTATTTAAAATATGAGATTGTTACCAGTAAGAAAGAGGATATTTTTCTTTCTTTCTTTTTAAAAAAATATTTTTCAAATGTTTGCCAGCGAGGATGGTGGCAAGAAACAAAGTGAGGGTCCACACAAGTTTGTTTGAGTGGGCCATCTCTACCCTATCTAACTCTGAGGGAAGACAGACCCAAAAGTTAAAATCATTGATACAGTTACATCTCTTTCACCTAAAGTACGTGTACGAGTTTTAAAGGCTAAGATATCGTACGTCGGTCCCACTTCAACGCTAACGTGGACCTTTCTTGGAAACATTTTAGATTTTTCTTTGGGTGTAATTATTAGATTTAAAAATCTTCGGATGATGAGTTGTTGAGGATTTAGAGCCGACAGACGTTACGCTCTACCTAACTACGCCAAGTGACAAGTGTACGGCAACCGTTGCATCAGCAAATCAGTGATCTTAATCTTGATCAATAGTGATGTTCCCGTACTCGAATTGTACATTGCATTATTGCATACCCGTTTAACACCGACTTAATACTTGTCATATATTTTGAATTTCCTAATCTGCATTTGTTGTCATATAAAAGAAGAAGAAGATAGAAACAACACAAAATCAAACCCAGGACAGTGAAAAAATAAGGTAGGGGAGTCTATGGAATATTACTACTTGCGCGACTGACATTTGCGAGTAGCATATTGACTAACATTATTCCGATTAAAAAATAACAGTACTCTTCAATAATGCAAGTTTGAATTCAAGACGTAATACTGCTAGTCTGCTACTATATGCATATAATAAATACACATGCACCGTCGATGTCGTATCAGAGATTCCGGAGAGCCTCATTTACTCTCCCGCACATGGAAAATTCCAGGAACCCAAAAATACTACTTCGTTTTTTTATTTTTATTTTAAATAGTTATTCCAACTTCTGAAGTCAGAATAATATTGTTTAATAATAAGAACAAAAATAAAATACCCAGTAGAATCTATATGCTACTCCTAAGAACCTAAAAATGGCAGTAGCTTTTTATCGAGGCTGAAAATTAAACAATAACGAAAAATGAAAATTGCATGTCATCATTCACCAAAACATAAACCTAGACATCAACGTATCAAAAAAAAACATAAATCTTCTCGAGCGACTTGGAAACCAAACTAATTAATTTCTTTTTTCCGATAAAGTAAGTTGATTTTGATGCCCAAATTAATTAGAAAAAAAATAACAAAAGGAAAACACAAATAATTAACTTACACCATTGATCAGATCATACATGCTCCGTTTATCTCCGTTAATACAAAGCAACGGTCCAGATAAAAGCAAATACACAAGATTAAATTAACAGAACTAAATATTACTACCAAAAGAAGAAGAAGAAAACATTAGAATTTCCATCTTGGAGAGCAGTTAATTAAGAAATTAGAAATCTCTAAAAAAAAAACCGTTAGATTAATCATATTTCATTACACATCACAGCCTTACTATTACCGGTGTGGACCATCGAGTTCTTGCAATGAGCAATTGCACCTTGAATCGCATTCTGCAACTCCTCCATTGATGACGCGTCCGCATAGTACATCCCACTACCCGTACTACCACCACCGCCACCGCCCCGATTACTTGGACCCGCACCTGTAAACCCGTTTTTGGAAAGCACACCGGAGTGACTAGGCGACGACCGCATCGAAGACGGACAGCTGGATATGCAACTTCTCCTTCTTGGATACCGTAAATTCCCCGAAAACGAATGCGAAAATCCCCCAATATTGTTACTACCCTGATCTTTCCTGTCGTTCTTGCCAGACGATACCTCAGATCTCTGATGATCAGCTGAAAAATCTGTTGACATTATTGGATGATGCTCACTAACAACTTCCATCTTCTGCTTTTGTGATAGCTTTTCGTATAACGGTTTCACTTTTTTGAAATACTTTCTTATAACTTCTTTCGCGGTGGCGCTCATTCTTTTCACGGAAGAAGGACCGGATTGATCACTTTGGTTCTTGCAGGGATCTTTTTTGAAGACGGAGGAGAATCTGGAGAGAGAAAAGTATTTTGCAGGAGTACTAGTAGTAGTAGCACTGCTCTTTTTTGAAGAATTGAAATGTCGTTTGAACGACGACTCGTCGTCTTCGGTGACTGAGCTTGGACGAGAGGAGTCGCAGTCGCCGGCGAGGAGAACGAGATCGCTGGCGAAGGAGGAGGTGGAGGAGGTGCTGCCGGTGGAGTCGCGGGAGGCGGTGGTGGTGGTGTCGGTGGAGGAGGAGGAGGTGCTGGAGGAGGCGAGGAGGAGGGTGCGGACCATAGATATGCGAGGGGAGAGGTGGAGAGGTAAGAGCTGGCCTTTGTAGAAGAGCTCGTCGGCGGGGCAAATAGCGGTGGTGGATTTGCGTGGAGAGACGGAGATGGTGAATTCGAAATCGGAGGAGGAGGAAGAAGAGAAAGAGTGAGAGGGAGACGATGGAAGTGTTTGAGATGATCTGATTGAAGAATCTAATTTCTCTCTTCTCTTCCCCATTTTTGCAATTTTTGCAGCTGATTGATATTAAGCTGCTTTCCGGAGCTAGCTTACAATATTTGGAACAACAACAACATATTATAAGGTGAGAAAGAAAATTGGATGAGAGGGTGGATGGGTGATTCTTATAATGATTAGGTGAGTTTGACTCCACTCTCGGACGGTGGGGAGTGGAATGCACGCGCCACCACCGGTAGTGATGTGTGGTTGTGGTGGTCCATGTTTTTTTTGTGCAGGGTACGTTATTGAGCTGGTTTTGGTTTGGTGTGTGCAGTACTACTGGTGGATTTGAGTGACGGAAGGGGGGTCACATGGGAGTTTGATAACTTCTCTTAATTTTTTTCTGTTTGTTTGTTTGTTTTTTTCTTTTTATCTGACTCTGTAGATGTGGTGTGATAAATGTGAGGTGGTGATTACTTGAAGCAAGGGATCATGTGGCTGAAACGTGAAAGGTGGGGTTGGATCATGGATCATATGGCCCATGGATGACCTAAAAAGGTTTTTAAAAAGATATATATAAATAAAAATATTCGAACTCGAATTTTTACCCTCCATGTTACTAAATACTAGTAAATACTACTGAGCTGCCTGCAATCTCATTGCTAACTCATTAGTAGTCTGCAAAATACTGTACAGTAACTAATTAATAATTAATTGATGCTGAGCTTTGATCAGCAGAGTAACATATAGCTGCTGACTCATCATCACCCAGTAGCGCAGGCCAAATACATTTATTTTGTGTTTGGGAAGCACATGAAGATCTGTTTGTTTTCTGTGTATTAAAAGTTAAACCGTTATTTAATTAGTTTTAGTCACCACTTATCGATTATCAATACACATATAATTCATTAGTTATTCTATTAATTAGTGATAAAATTATTAACAAAAGTTTGAATTTAAATTTGAATTAAAAAAAAAAAAATCGGTGTTATCTCAGTAGGTAAAGAGAGAGTGTGATATGTATACACGCACAGCTGTTTTAGGCTAAAAGGAATGGTGATTAATTACTCACCAAAAAAGGAGGCTTTAACTAACATTATTGTATTGTCATATTTATAACAACAAAAGCTAGCTTCGGTTCTACTATCACTAATTGGCATCACTCCCATCTTCCTGTGCTCATTATAATGTGCACTAGCATGCATGAAAGTGGGTCACCATACTCCTTAGATGCGTGTATATATATATATCTGGCTCTGTTTCAGATTATTTTCGGTTTTTTCTAACCACATATTTAATAAATAAAATTATTTATAACAAAAATATATATTTTTTATTTTTAGTAGAAGTAATTTTAGGTATTGAATGTCTGTGATAAAAAAAAATACTATAAAGTAATATTAAACCGACTCGCATACGCTTCATTACACTATTTATAAGTGAGTCCATGTATACATTTTATGCTCTTCTTTAATCACACTCTTTAGATCTCACCAAATCTTGTTGATCACCTTGGAATTAATATATACATCTTTGATCTTTTCCCCTTCTAAAGTCTAATCATGAAACAAATGGGGATCGTTTGCTTTGGCCTTTCAGCTCCAGATCTCTGGCATGCATCGGCATAAATAAATAAATAAGTTGTGCTGTAAACTATAAGCACTATTTTTAACAAAAAAGAGAGAGGAAAACATTAATCTCTCGTATGGTTTTTGGTATGTCACGTGAACAAGCGACATGTCATTGGTTACTGCATTTTTCTGAAACGCTGTTAAATAAAAAAATGAATTTGCTTGACCTTGCTGTGATTGTAGTGGTTAATTAACAGTCAGGATTAGATTCTAAAAAGAAGATTACCTAATTAATTAACGTGTCCAAAACCAGCAAAATCAAAGCTGTACTTTACCGGAGACTATCGTTTATCGATGCGCTAGGGTGATGCTTGGTAATGCAACTATTTATTGGAGTTGATACCTTAAAAGTACATTGAAATAGCAAAATTACAAATCGAGAGAAGTTGAAACATTCAAGATTTTGTTAAGAAAATAATCGAAATAGAGTATTGATTGGATTCTTCACCTAAAGATTAAGAAGGGAAAAAAAGAAGAAAAAAAGTACATATGAAACTGAAACTCATTGCGTAATTTTTTTTGAGAGATTATAAATTTAATCTCTCGTGTTGTAATGATAAATAATAGTATATATATA
>NBIL01059875.1:0-20762 GCA_002752925.1 Viola pubescens var. scabriuscula | reverse complement strand
TTCTTGATTGCTTTGATTCGTTTGATAGCTAGGGGTTATTGATTCTTGGGATAGGATTGCTTGCTGCGCATATTGATTATTGATTGTCGATTGTGGTTTAACCCCGACATGCATAAATCTTGTACTATGTATAAATTGTTGATTGAGATATGAATACAAGTGTGGTGGTTTTTCCAAATCTATTATCTATTCTCTAATTCAATTTGGTAGCGGAGCAAAGGAAAACAAGCACAACCAAAGACTCGAAGAAAGTGAAAATCAGGAGTTTGACGAAGCAACTTTTGGTATGGTGACTGAAAAGCAAGAGGTTGAGTAGGTTGACAATTAATGAGGAAGACAACTGTTTCAAATGCATAGTTCCAAAAATGGCGTGGAACATGCGAGTGAGCTAACAAGGGAAAAGACCAATTTCGATAACATGTTGATGTTTCCGACTTGCCATTTTGTCAGTGGGTGTGCGAACACATAATAGGATGTTGAATATAATTTATAACTTAGCCTCCTTCTAAAAATAAATAAAAATAGTAATTCAAATAAAAAAAAATGTGGAGTATTTAATGTACTCCCTCCCTATTCTTTTAGTTATCTAGTTTTACTATTTTGCTTTTTGTTTTTTAGCTGTCCATTTTTCATTTCTAATGCGGTTAGTTGGTATTTTTTAATTTTTTTTTAATTTTTTTCATAAATTACAAAGTTCAATCCAATCAATTTAAAATAGGTTAATTTTGGATTGGTCAATTTAAAGTGGAGTAATTATTAAAGTGTAGTTGTAACCGAAATCAATGATTACCTTAGTACGTGTGATTATGATTAAATGGACAACTAAAAGAATACGGAGTGAATATTAGATAGAGACAAACGAGTGGTTAATTTGATTGTCACCACATTGTTACATGAAACAAAAATTCCAATGTTAAATATTTTTAACAAAGAAAAATGAAACAAGGCGACTAAAAGTTACCTTAAAATTTTCAAAGTTGTCATTAAAGTTCTAATTTGTTTATACAAATTTAAGTTTATAAATTTTCTATTCTTCTGAAGTTTAAATATGATTGTAAGATATTTTCCAAAATTTTAAATATTTTCTAGAATTGAATTTTTATATATTTTTTTGTATAATTCTTTTAAAAAATATTAAATAATTCAATTTTCATTATCTTTATTTTTTGGGAATTTTTAATATTTTTTAAGGATTTTTCTGAATTTTTATTTTTTATTTGCTAATTTTTAATATTTTTTTATAAATCTGACGTGACGTTAGACATGCCACACCACGTAATTTGTCTTTGTTAACGATTATTGTCACGACAGGGTCAAATTGAAAAACCAAAAAAACGTCTAGGATCAAATGAGACAAAAAAAATTTGGGGTTAAAACAAACATTGAGGACCGGTTAGTGTATTAAATCCTTATTTTTTGCTCTTGATTAATTTTTTTATTTTTAGGGTAATTTTGTTTAATTCTCGTGAACTTTCGAACAAACTCAAATCGCCCTGATTAAAAAAAAAATCGATTTCACTACATGAACTTTACAGGATCCCTAAAGTTTTTCATCCAAATTGACGGAAAAAAAAAATAGAAAATTAATTTCTAAAAATAAGAAAAAAAATCATGAAATTTCAAAAAAAAATAATAAGATTTTTAAGAAGTATAAAACAATTCGAAAGGAACAAAAATATTTTTTTATAAAAGTGAGAATTGTTTTTAAAGAATATAAAATTAACAAAAAAATTCAAGAAAATAGAAAATTACTTTTTAAAAAAACAAAGGAAATGGAAAAGAAAAAAACATCAAGAAAATAAAATGAATTTTTAGAAAGTGATACAAGTTTTAAAAAATCATAGGAAATTACAAAAATTAGAAATTTTGTTTAAAAAATAAAATAAATAATTTGTATTTTAATTTTTACAAGCCTTTTCACTTTCTTATAAACAACAGAAAAATACTCCACGTCTGATTTCTTTAAAATTTCACTCAACGACGAATCATAAATATTCAAATAAAATTTAAGATCTAACTGCCTTAATTTTTCTTTCTGGATGATTAGTGAACGAAGAAAGGCTTGAGGTTGCACCAATGGAGAAGGATGTGAACTCAAAAATATTTCTGCTTAGAATATAATTTTTTCTAGAATTTTTTCGTTCTTTTCGATTTTTATTTTTATATTTCTTTAAAAAATCATATCATTTCTTTGAATTTTTTCTTATTCTTAGAAATTTTCTATTTTCTATTTTATCGAATCGAAATACCTTTTAAATTTTTATATCATTTTTATGTAAAAAAATATTACTTTAGAAATTCATTTGTTATTTTTAGGATTTTTTAAAATTTTAGATCTTATTTTTCGAAATTATTTCCTATATTTTGGATTTTTTTTAACGTCAATTTGGATGGAAAACTGTAAAGAGGAGGGAGATTGCGTTTCCTGTAAAGTTCGAGTACCAAAATCGACTTTTTATTTTAGAGGGTATTTAAGTCTAACCAAAAGTTTAACAGGGTTAAATAAAATTACCACTTATTTTTTGTTCTTTATCATCTTAATGGGTGCACCGGTAGGATGTTGAATCTATAAAAGAAATTATCTTAGTAGGATGTGCATTTAACTTGCCCAATCACTCAAAATTGAACCCTTAAACTCGCCAATTTGTGCATTTCACCTGAAAAATCAACTCGTTTAACATGCATCTTTTAGAGTCGAGATGGATAGTGTGTTTAACATGCATATTCGATTTTTTTGGACAACTAAGGAAGTAGAATTCGTACCTAATCCAAATCCTCACTAATATTTTTACCACCGATTGAACAACCAATAAGTTATATGCATATTAGCTTGAGATGCGTTTTCAATAAGTATATAAAAATCATTTACAGTATTATCTATTATAAAAATTAAAAACTGGGCTACCCACCCAGGTGGATGGGGATGCCCTGCCCTATATTCCCAACGGCTGGGGGACATGCAAAACCTACCATTTACCCAAAACATAAGCCGACCATAATTCAGAGAAGGGATAAAAAATTAAATATAAACTTTTTTCCTCTAGAAAAAACAAAAATAATAACTAATGAATTTAGCGACCTACGCGAGCCAAGGCCTCCCCCTATCATGGAGAAATGAAAAAGAAAAACGAACATTTACAAGGATAAAAGGAAGTTGCATCCCACACCGCCCCGCAAGAAATTAAACTATGTACCAAAAAGCCCTATGCAATAAAACAAGTTAATTTAAAAATCTCAGTTTTCATCCGTAAAATAACAAGAGATCCAAACAGCGCAAAGGAAGAAGTTACTTCCGTCTCACATTCCATATATGAAACTTGTAGGAGTACAAAAGCGAAACACCAGCAGAACAAAAATTAGAACTTTCCTAAAAACCAAGATGCTAAAACGACAACATTTTACCTTCCTCAATCCATCCCTTGCAATTTACAAACTAAGCAAACCACAACTTACTGTTCATCACCAACGGCACACTTCTCTTATCACCACTTTTTCTATCTCAAGTCCGCCAATACATTCAGGCTCCACAAAGGAAACCAAACACGATAAGGATCATCTAGAGTAACTGATAAATTTTTGGCCGAAGCATTGCAATGGAAAAAGCATGCAACAAGGCATCAGTAGATTCTGCAGACTGTTCAGTAATATCATAAGCCATAACCTTCATCAAGCAACACACCACTGCATGTTAGAGAAAAGAGTTGCAGAAATCCTTACCGAGATCGACACTACCTTGAACTTCATATTCTCCTTTCCATCTTAATTTTGAAGTTGATGAGATTATCAGAATACGAAACAGCAAAGCATCATTTCCCAACTGACTGTCATAACCAAGAGCATCGCAAAGGATGCCCTTCTTCCTCCGCCAACCGACATGTTACCAAATATCAACTAAAGCAATCTGAGTCCAATACCTGCATGTGAATTCAAATACAGCTCATCACCAGGCTACACATATCCAATAAATAAAAATAACCACTTGCACTTCAGGTTTTAAAAGTACATGAAAACCAGCAGGTTGAGACGAGACAGATGCATACCTTACATAAGCAAGACAACACTATCTTTCCCAAACCTATAAAAAGCAGAAATACACAAAGAGGGTTATTCTTTGCATAAAAGACATCAGGAAGCCAATCCTTGATCAAACCATTTCAGCAATTAAAAACAAAACTGAATCTTTGTATTAAATCAAATATTTAAGACAATCAATCAACTAATGCCTCATGCAAGCCAGGATGACACCATGCGTGCCCTGGGTTATTCCTGGTACCAAATAGTAAGTTGTTCACACACAACAGTTGATAAAACTCACTCACAAACAGAGAGAGAGCAAAGGGATCACAGCCTTTCAAAGAGGCTTCTGCCAGAAATGCAAAACATATTCCTTGGATTAATTCGAGAATGGACAAACAAGTTAGTAATTGAACTACACTTGAAAAATCATGTGTACTTTAAGTACTTCTTGGAGAAAGAGAAAATTGTTTCTGTATGATTGTCATGACTAAAACATCCCTAGGCTGTACATGTTAACAAAAAAAAGAAAAGTCAAGAACAAATAGTCTCATCTTATGTGGACTCCTTAATTAATGATTTGGGTATTGGCCCACTGGCCATCAGAACAGAAGTTCATGAACCAATTGCCAGAAGCAATCTCATTGAAATGCTGATGCTCATAACCAGAGCTACAACTGTTATGTTGAGCTCATTTGGTCATTTCCCTGCTGCACTCAAGGACCAAATATGCAGACATTTTCAAGAATACCAAATATCAGGTAATCTTTCCAAGGCCATGTTATGAATCAACAGGCAAGAGGCAACAAGCACTGGTCCTTCTTCCTTAGCACTTTGTGAATCATTAGCAGCGCATGGCAGTTTGAATCCAGATCACCAAGGGAAACCCATTCCATATCTCCACGATTTTCTTCTGCTGTGGGCTCAAACAAATAGGAATGCAGCGCAGAAGCGCACCCAAAAACAGGCCAGACACTCCTGATCCCTTCAAGGTTTTGAACTTGACTTTGTCATATGCCTTTCAATCAACTTGTCCACAAAGGCTCGAATCTGCATGCATGAATATAGAAGAAAAGCAAAGCCTTGTCAAAATGCTACATTTTTTCCCGCATAACCCAATAAGCCATTCCAGACAAAATGTAACTTAAAAAAAATGCTAATTAATGAATAGGTTTGTTACTGTGAAAAAAAGTTCATAAAATCAGAAGGAAACATCTTTTGCTTCAAGCTCATTAGAAATAAGAAAGCATAGAACAGCAAACTTTTAAGAGTTTAGTAAGTTTGATTGTGGAAAAGAGTTATATGAGTTTTACTGCCACTATATGCTTCAAAGGAACGCAATAATAAACCTGAGAGGGGGGAACATTTCCAGGCAAAGCAAATTAACTAATCAGAATGTCTAATATTGGAAGAGGATGTGACCAATGCCAATACCATAATATTTGAGTACACACCTTATTCTTGCGTTTGAAATCAAGAAACTCAGAAACAGCCATGTGTTTCTCAGCATCTGTAGCCAATTCCATGACCTGATGACAATGCAAACGATGGATTTATGCGCTTGTGTCCCACCTTACTTATTTTGAAATCAAATATGAAACAAAAAAAGAAGTTATGTAAGACTACAAACCTTAGTAGCACTTTTTTTCATAATTGATTTATATCCCTCCTTATCAATTTTCCTTGCCTTATAAACAGGCATCAGCAAGGATGCAACGAAATCCACAACAGCTTGTTTAATGCGGTCCGCACCTCGATGATGACTTTTATGCCGTTCCTTATTTATTGTAACCTGTGAAGTGGAGCTCTCATTTGCTCGCACATCTTGCTTCCAGGTGGGTTGTTTGGAGCTGGTGTTTGAATCCTCTTCATCCCTTATATGCATTGCCGAGAGGTAAAAATCAGAATCAGCTGCAGCTGCTTGACATTGCCATCTCTCAATGGCATGATGGTCCTTTATTCCCCCAGTACCATCACTATCAACCCATGCTTTTGTGAAAAGAGTGTTATCCACAGCTGCACTTTCTCCTGACTGTTCTCCAAAATTCATTTGGCATGCAATTTCATTTGAATGGCTTTGCTGAGAGAAATTTTCAACTGAAACTCTTGAACTATCAAGATTAGCACAAGCAGCAGAGAAATCAACAGACCAGTCCCTAACTCTACAATTCCGAGAGTCAATTTCTGATATACAATCTTGTCTCCCCAAAACACCACCAGACCATTTTCTCCTGAGATCATACTCATCCATTTGTGCATACTGTTCTCGTCTCGCAAATTTGTGGAATGATGGTATCTTAGGTAACTGCAGTCCAGTGTTGCACTTGGCTTCAGATGAGGCATATGCCTGCAATGCACAAACACTACTTAATTCCTTCACAGCTCTACAATCATAAAAGATAATGAAATGTACTAATAAGGAGTAGAACCTCTGGACAATCTAGGTGAAGACGAGAATTATGGCACATGCTTATTTTAAATGAAAAAAGAAAGGAAGAAAGATATTATGCATTATTAACTTCACAACGGTCTACATTAAGTAGCAACCTATGTGTTGGATAAGGTAAGGGAAAATGTAAACTAAGACCAGTTGTATTCCTCCACAAAAATCCATAAAAAATACTCAAGTATTTACAAAATTGAACGCGGAACAAGATCAGTCTTTAGGTTCTATCACGGAATCATCCCAAGCCAACTAGGAAAACTTAGTGAAGAGCTCTTCTAATGAAACTTGACTCATAACAAAAGGATTGATAATTCAAAATGCACATACTAAAAAATGTATGGAAGATTCAACACATCACAAATTAAGGATCTCTCAATGGAAGCTATAAAGAGCTGTGATCCCTGGATAAAGTACAAGAACACAAACCTTAGCAGCTGCACGAGCTGCTGCACAAGCTGCCTCAGCTGCAGCTATGGCAGCCTTTTCTTCTTCCGAAATGACAACAGTGTAATTCATCTCTGACTCTGCATCCAATTTAGTCTCCTTTATACCTTCCAGCTTGCCATTTACTTTCTTCATGTTTATGTTGGAAGGCAAGGGGCTTCCAGTGGATGACGAAACTTGCAGATTACCTTTATTCTCAAACCCACCATGCTGGCTACGCAGTGGTGGCTTACCATAGCTTGAATTGATTAGAGATTTTTTCCGTGAAAAATCCACTGCAGCGGCTTGCCTGGAGAGCTTTAACCGCCTTTTTGAAGCTTTTACCCTACGGAAAACCTCAAGCCACACACTAACCAGTTGGCTTGCTATGGCACGTATGTCACGACTGGTATGCACACAAACTTTTTCTTTCACAGTTTTCCCAATACCTGTGCAAGCAAATTATAAGCTTTATAAAATCAACAATGATGAAAGCACTCTATCCATTTTACTAATGATGAAAGCACACACTCAAATATTTCAAGCTATAGTAATAATAAAAACAACAATTTAAACATGGAGCAATCCAGAAACAGTATTTAGAGTTAAAAAAATAAACTAATCCAGTCAATGTACAGCTATGTCTCGTTTAAAAAGGTCAATCACCCATACAGGTACTTCAACACACAAGTTGGACATGTATCTTTAAGATGTACACGTGTCTGAGTTTTAAAAGAGAAAAGAAAGAAAATGAGAAGAAAAATACCTGACAACCGCACTGCAAGTAAATCAGTTGAAACAAGCACAAGAAGACGAACACAGTGACGTAAGAGCTGGGTCCCATCCTTCCCCATAGAATCCTATTAATTGAGTCAAAATATAATCAACAGCAGTCCACACAAAGCAAAAATAACATGACTTTAGCAGCTTGTGAACACAAAACAAACAAGAAACACTTAAGCAAGCAGACGGTTCAGTAACAGCATATATAGTATTCTAGAACGCAACGTACCAGAATCCATGAATTAAGGGTGGTTAGCCCCTTTCTGGTACCAGCAAAGGACTTCAAGGTTTCAACGGGAAGATTCAACAACTTTTTGGCCAGGTGCAATCGTCCTGCAGTAGTTTTTGTACTGAAGAACATATCTTTCAATAAAGCTTCCCTGGTCAAAAACCGGGCCCGCTCCAAAGAATTCTTGTACAAAACATTTGAAAGCTGAACAGCCTCAAGCCTCTTTGTTATATCCCTAACTTCATCCCTTTCACACTCAGAGTGTCTCTCTATTGCCTCCATTGCCTCTATTTCAGCTGAGTAATCATTTCCAGTACTCAATATGTCAATTATACGGACTGCCTCTCTGAGCCCACTCATCATAGCACCACCAACTGTATCAGGATGCTCCTTGCATGTGGCTTCACCAGCAAAAAATAGACAGTTCTCAACAGGCCTACCCAACATATCATAGTCTTCTCCAGATGATCCAATGGCTACATATGAGTAAGCACCATAGCTGAAAGGATCTCTGCCCCAATCAGTCACAACTGATGCAACCGGATCAGGTACTAATGACTCCCCATAGAGTTTGCGAAGAACCATAATTGCATGGCTTACATGATCAGAAGAGCTCATACTTTGGCCCTCTATAGCTGCCTTACCAACCACTAAGGCTATGAGAACAGGAGCCCCTACAGTTTTCCTGGCATTCCAAAACATAAAGCAATGCCCCCTTTGATCACTTTCCTCAGCAGTTGCTCCAAAGTAATCTACAGAATCATCCCAAAAAACTTCTGGAAATTCCAAGACAACTTTATTAAGAACTCCATAACCAAGCCGCTGGATGGAAGAACATTTCCATTGGGGTAATGGAGGGAAAAACTTAATGGCTTCTGCCTTCAAGCAGCCAAGTGGCACTGTAATCAGCACTGCGTCTCCTATAAACTCACTGCCATTTGACGTGCAAACTTTAACTTTGTTACACTGACTTTCGCTTGCTCCAGTTTCTTTGGGACCATATGAAATGTCAGTTACCACATGGTTCAAATGAATGTTAAGTCCTCTACCGAGAGACTCAGTAACTCTACTGTAGCCACCTTTAATCATACAATGAGCTCCTCCAAATCCTCCATAAACATCATCCTGATTCCAGTAGGGGAGAGACACGTCCTTAAGCGAAGCAGCACAACCATACTCCAAGTGAGCAAAATGCCAATCCATAACCCTCCTCTCAAGAGGGCCCAGAATATCCTCTTTACAACCTCTCTCAAGAACTCCACCATCAACACCATACGTTTTAGAATCATACAAAGTGCCAACTCCATCTCCCAATTCAGCTTCATCAATGTTGGTTCCAGATATCATCATTCGGCGGCTTTTAAGGGCATATTCTAAGCCATCCTCCAGAGACATTTTCATTGCATGTTCTCCCTTCTGTGTAATTACCAAAACCATGTCGTCAAGAAGACAGTTATACTCTGCTTCCAATTCTTCATCCAGATCTGCAGGAACTTTTTCTCCAGTTACGATATCATGAAGGGGGCAATCACTGTTAAGTACAGTCAACTCAAGGCCCAACTGTGCACAAATCAACGAGGAAGGGTCGGGTCTTCTTCCAGTAGCAACATCAGCCTCAACACCAGTGATAATGCTAGCCCCAAGATCTACAGGAACTGAAAGAGATGAACGATCTGTATAAACACGACCCCCTGTCCTATTCCTTGCCTCGAGCACTGTGACAGAAAATCCCTGTCGCTGCAGGTGGCGTGCAGCAGTTAAGCCAGCAGGACCAGCTCCTATCACGATGATCTTCTTCCCATCTGTACCACCATCACAGGATTTAGACTGAATACTCTGCAAGTCATTCCTTGACTCTGGAGATGCTACAGGGACTGACCTACTATCTGGTATTTCACAAAATGGATCAGCAATCAATCCGTCGAAATTGCCCAGTCTGTTGGGTAATTTTATATTGTTCATACCACCTTGTTGAACATCAACTAAGGATTCTTGATGTTCCACAACATTGGACAATTCCACTAGCTCTGGGTTTTTTGTAGTTTCAAATGCCAGGATTTCATCACTGATGGCAACTCCCTTGTTTACCTCCAAAGAAGTTCCAGAACTTTTAACCTGACCAAGAATAAAGGAAACCCCATCCTCTAAATCAACAACAGAATCTTCATGATTTCCCTCACTTTTCTTGTCCTCAAAAACTGCATAATTATGCTTCACTTCAAGTTCAACACTCTCTTTTTCAGCGGCAATTCCGACATTTATATAGCCCTGTCAAGATAGTAAGCATGTAATCATCATACAACATAAACTTAAACAAACAAAATTCAAATCCCCAGGAACAAAGAACATCACAAAACAGCAAAACAAGACCCAAAGTAATGGAAAGCTGATACGCAAAACCCAGGGAGAGCATTTATAAATTGTAAATGAGGGACCAAAATGAAAAGCAACAAGCTACAAACTTTGCAAGCAAACTTACACTCTGATCAAGAAATGAATAGATCTGCCTCATTAAAGAAGTACGTGGTGATTCATCCTCAGAAGGAGTGTCAGTGACACCACAATCAGCAAGAGGCAATATACGACTGACATCTTTACTCCAAAGGGATAAGATTCGATTCCTGCATTTCACCAAGCAAAACAAAATTGGACTAGGATGAGATAGCAAAATAGATGTATCAAAGAGATGCAGAATAATCATATTCACCAGAATTCTTGCTATAAGAAAAGCTCAGTTTTTGGTTTATTGACACAGGATATGCAGGTGTATGACTACTTTGCAGCCTTGAATAAAAAAAATATAGTAAAATTACTAACTGAAGAAGGAATATCAGAAGTGCAAATCCGATTTAGAAAATGCAGGTCAGTTGCAAGAGAATAGCACACTAACTGTCACTCTAATCCTACATCTTGAATGAATAACTAGATCATACACAAACATGTTTTGGACACTAGTAACAAAGAAAATATTCCAATGAGAAATAGAGTCACCACCTGGAAGTCAGGGAACCCTACATAACATATACTCCCTCTGTTTCATAAAACAATGATTTTTAGGGAGAATAGGATTTTTCAAAATTAAATGCCGTTTTACTATAGTTTAGGTAATTTATTTATTAACTTGACTAACATAGCCCTAACAAATACTCCTAAGATTTCTCTCTTTACAAATAATAATATAAAGCGGTTTAGAGGGGTATTGTAGACCAAAAAATACCAAAATCCACTTCCTTAATACGTGTGCAAAACAGAAGTCATTTATTATGAAACGGAGGTAGTACATTCATGTAGCTAATTCCAGCTTCTGAACTGGAAGACCTCAAAGCAAGAGAACGATATAATAAAACAAATGCTACTCTTAGACATAATCCACGCAACAGAAATTCCCCTTTTGACCTATACAGCCAAAATCTGCTGAGGATCAAGGATTTTGCAAACCCCAAAGCAGGGACACACGTTATTCCATTTCTTCAAGACAAGCGTGCCCAATTGGCATACGTTCTCAAGAGAAAAAGTTGAGAAACAACCATCTGTAGAACAACGTGATCATCCAACATCCATATTCAATAATAATGGGTGACACGAGAATAGAAACGAGAGATTTTAACCCAGTTAAATATTAAGAGAGAACTTTGATATCTAAGCAATCCCCTCCTTTATAATTGGTGTAGTGGGGGATGGGAAAAATAACAGAGAGAAGGAAGGTTGCAGAGCATTATGAGCATAAATAAAGAAGTCAGACACACTTCACAAAAAGGCAGGCAGAAAGAACTCAAATATCAATAAGACACTAGGGGACACTTAGGATGTAACAAGAGTGAAGAGGTGTGTTTCATCAGCTTGCCAGCACATTAAATAATCACCAAGTAAGTAACTCTTAGGAACTTAAAAAGATTCAACAAGAACCAAAGTTGCGGAATTACATACTGCTTAACACGCATGAGCTGGTATCAGAAAAATAACTAACCTGCATTCCAAGTATTCTTGAAGTCCACCTTTGCGCTTCAACACCTCTCTGAATTTAATCTTCTCAACAGGACCAGCTGCATGAGCCTTCAAGCCGGCTGACACTGCTGCTGTACCACCATTTTCAGCCTCTGTAGGACTAAATGGTGAGGAATCAGACTTCTCCCTTACTCTAAATGATTGATCACTATCAACAATGTGATCACTTTCCAGAAATTGTTGCTCATTTATCAAAATCTCCCAATCAGCATCTCCTTCATAAGCCATGTCACCAAGTCTACGTTTTTTTACCTTCCTTACAACACGCTCAACAGATGATAATTTCACATCTTTGATTTCATAGTCAGGCACAGAAACAGAATCTTCGGGGTAACTTCCATTTTCCTCTGGAGTTGTAGATGGAGGGGACACTCCATTAGCCTCATCAGTGATGGAAGGATGATCGCGACTTACAACACTAATCTGGTGATTCTCATGCAAAACGGAGCTGCGCTTTTGAATGAAGACATTTGGATGATCATAAGCTCCTTGCTCGTCAGTGTGAGTATTTGAAATATCATCATCATTGCAATTTTCTTCAATCTTAGGTGAAACAAGAGCTAGGTCAGGCAAGTGGGGCTGAGCAAGCTGGGAAGGTTTTGGACACTGATCAAAATCAATCCCATCTTCAGTTTTAGCAGCTTCATCCATCTTCAAATCATGTGAAACTGAATGAGAGAACAAAGATTTTGAAGAACCATCAGACATTTTTTCCTGAGCTAGTTTATTAATTTCATCAGATGGATTTCTACATGATTTCTCTGATAACTGATCATCAAAAGAATTTGCGAGAATTTCTCTTCTGCTTAAAGAAAATGAAGTTGGAGGTTCTTTTGAAATGCGTACAGCTGAAACATCCTCAGATTTTTTATCCAGTGCATCTCTGAAATTTTTGGCGGACTTGCTATCAACAGTGCTGCAGATAACTTCAACAGGCATTGAGGCATGACCAGAATTAGCCATTACCGTGGAACCATGACCTGAAACAAATTCTTTACCCATTGAGCAAGGCTTTGACCCATTCTCTAAATTTTGTGTTTCAGAACACTCAATCTGGCTTGAAGAACAATTTTCACTACAAACTTCATGTGAGCTACAAGGATCCACCACAGGTTCCTCTTTAACATTTGAAACACAAGGGGCCATCATGCTTTCATCATCAATTTCTGTTTCACGGAAAAACCCATTAACAAGCGTTTCTGTCTTAGCTGTCTTATTTTCTTCAGAGGCATGATCAAAGTGCCTAAAAGCAGTGGCTACATGTGAACTTTCTCCTTTCAGGTCTTTGCACGCAACTTTAGGCTCTGAAACAGATCTAACTGTGCTGATAACTTTCCCACTCTCCAAAGTCTCCCCATTATTCAGTTCCGTAATCAAGTTTGGACGAGACTTCCTAGCCACACTAGACTGCTTCTTCTGAAAAAGAACTGACAATGAGTCACTGAATTTCTGATCCAGAGACTTACTCGAACCCTCCCTACACGACAGCCCTTCCCCTGTTTGATCCTCCACCAAATCACCATGTGATCCCAAATCATCATCACCCCCAATCCTTGTTCTTTCACCATCAATTTTCCCTCTCCTCACCTTTTCCTTACGCTTACTCTGAACCCCAGTATCCACTCCCGCATCCAACAAATCCTCACTCTCACCACACCCTTTCTCCGCAGCAGCACTTACAGATCCAAAATCTTTCTTTGGACCTTTCAACTTCTTTCTGAAACTTGCCAGGGTGTCATCCATCCCCCCAAACTCCTCACCATCATCCTCAGACACTAATTTCTCTTGCTTAGCTCTACCCTTCTTAGGGTTTCGTGGCCTCTTCAACTTGAATAGAGACCCAATGGGCTCATTATCATCAGAATCAACACTAACTGCAACAGATTTTGAGCAATCCTTAACTCCCATTTTCTTAGCCCTAGGTTTTAACGAAGTCTGAGGCAAACCCTTATCTAACCCTAGTTTAGCTTCAACAAGTTGGCAATTAGACAAATCATCACTTTCCATTTCTCTACCATCAAAGAATGAAAGCTCATATTTCCTCTCTTAGCAATCCATTAACACCATAACCGCCACAACAAAACCAAAATAACGAACAGAAACAAAATCCCAACAGGAAGTGCCCAAATACAATTTAGAAAAGAGAGGGAATCAGTTATACAAGTGCCCAAATACAATTCCTCTCAATTTGTGAACTCTAGCAGGACAACTATTCTTTCAATGACGTTAGCCAAAAGAAAGGCGGGGCGGAGCTGGTGATTTGGACGAAGTTCGCGAGCCCGCTAAAGAGAGAGAGACAGAGATGCGAATGGGAAACAGACCTGAGTGACGGCGAGAGACGGTGGCGATTGCCGTTCCGGTAATGGTGGTGGTGGCCGCGGCGGTGGTAATGGATTCGTCGAGGGACAGTGAGAGGCGTACGTTAGCGTTGCGTCTGTTTCTGGAATTAGGAGGTTGTGGTGCTATATACTGTGTCGCGATGAGTGTTCAGGAAATGGAAAAAAAAAAGTTCCTTTTGTTGGACCAAAAAAAAACACTGCAATTTATAAGTGGTAATGAAAATTACTAACGAGAATAAGCTTTTAGCCTTATGTCCCGACTCTCTGTCTCTGTAGGCTGTAGTGTAGTGTAGCGTCTCAAACTTCTGATAATTATGTGTCCCTCTAAAATTAACAACTTTTTGTGTATTCAATTTTCCAATTCAATCATGCAACATTAATATTAACTGTCTAAAAAAATATATATATTTATTCTTTTTTTAATAACTATTGTTTTTGTGTGGATTAATTAAATTTCAACCGATAATTTATATGTAAAAATGGTAATACTTTTTATATGTAAAAATGGTAATACTTTCTATGATATTTTCTACCATAAACCTTCATCTTAATCTATATATTTGCATTGCACAAATAATTAAACTTGTACATGCAAGTTGTTAAAATAGCAAGAATCGCATGGCATTTCCTCCTTGGAAATCACATTTCCTAGAGAAGAATAATAAAAATACTTATAAAATATTATCTTAAAAACTACAAATGCAATTTTTATGAAACGTTACGTTTAACTTCAACTACTACTAATAATAATTTGAATAATAATTTGTTTGCTATATCTTCTCTTGCTTGATTTTCTTTTGTATGCGAAGCTTTGGTATTTTCTTTTGTCCACGAAGCTCTAGGATACTCATATTGGTCATCGCACTTCTTATTTTTGTTGATTCTTTTACTTCTTATGTTGTGTTATCTTTCTTCGTCTTCATTTTGATCATTGTATTTTGCGTCAGGAGCGGAGTGATAAAATCCGACCTAGGATTAATAGATCGAATAATATATATGAAAGGGAGGATCTAGCTGTAGAGTTTGAGACACACAAAACACATGAGAACAACAACAAATATGGAGGAAACTAAGATGGGAGACGCGCAGTGGAAAATACAAGATAAATACCCGAAATGAAGGTGGAAGAGGTTAGAGATGATGGTTGGAACAACGATCAATTGAATACTTGAGATATGCTTGATGAATAGCTTGAACTCGGGTAGGATGTTCTTGATATTCGACAAACACAAAACCGTCCAATAATGAACACTCAAATATACACTCAAACGCTCACAATATGAAGTAATAAAAGATCACACAAGTGAAGGATTCTTAGTCTTTTGATTGACTCAAGCCACGGTGATATGATCCGACCTAGGGTTACTTGGCCGAATTATATTTGGAGCCGTTTTAGGATCTAGCCGATGGAGTTATCTAGATTAACCCACGAAAAAGAACAAGAACTCAATTAAGAACACACGAAAGAACACGAGAAAGATGGAAAGGAAAGATGTTACCCTGGTTTACAAGGATGGAAGGAAAGAACAGAGGTGAGCACACGAAGAAGCAATAAACATACACTTAACTTGACGACCACGAAGTTAAATCGGCAAGTAAGGAACACACATATTTCATTCCAAAATAATTTTTCAAAAATGATGCAAATCGGGGTTTCCCGGAGGGAGATCGGGAGGAGTAGTCTCGAACTCAAACGATCTCTCTCAAGGAAGTTACATGGAGAGCCTAAGGCTTAGATGAGAGAAGAAGGAGTAATCTCAACTTTATAAATATCATTCAAGTCCAAGCTAAAGGAGAAAGAAAGGAAGAAATAAGCTATTTATAGTTCGTACAAAGTTTAGGCCAAAATCCTCCGAAAATGCATTTTAGCGTTTTTTGGCCCAACCACTAACGCTATAGCGTTAAGCTAATGCTGTGGCGTTAGCTATTGCTAAATTTTTTCCAAAAACTAATTTTCGGACAGGATTGACGTTAAGCCTTAACGTCATGGCGTTAAACATTGCCTCCGAAATCGCCGATTTCGCAACTTTCTCCTCGAGGCTCCAAATTGGTCCCCATTTGTGGCTGTGGGTTCGTACCGGATCTGGCATGATGTAAAATTACCAAAACAACCCATTCCTTGGCTTGAGGTGGCTCCTCTCGCATCTTGGCTTCGACACATAAGGCTAACTTTCTAGCCCTACTATGTGTAACGGGCCCCGTCGGCACGGTGGGTTGAATATCAGGGACGGGTGTGATGTGATCATGGATGCACCCAACCTCAACACTCAAGACATCTTGGCCCAAGGACCCGTCACTCGAAGTAAGGCTAAGAAATTGGCCTTATGGTTTGAAGTCAAGATGCAATCGGAGCCTCTTCAAGCGAAGAATCGGGTTGTTTTAGTAATTTCCCATCATGACAAGTCCAATACGAATCCAACGCCATAAATGGGGGTCAATTCAGAGCTCCGAGGAGAAAGTTGCGATACCGGCCACTTTCGTAGGTAGTAGCCAACGCTATAGCGTTAACGAAACTGCTTTTGGCCAAAAATCATCATTTTGGGAAGATTTTGGCAGTAGCTAATGCCATAGCATTAGTATCTGGCCCAAAATCACAAAAATACATTTTCGGAGGTTTTCGGCCCAAATTTTGTACGCACTATAAATAGCTTTCTTCTTCCTTTCTTTCTCCTTTAGCTTAGACTTTGGAATGATAATTGTTAAGTTGAGACTACTCCTTCTCTTGTCTCCTAAGCCTTGAGCTCTCCATATTTTCCTTGAGGAAGATCATTAGAGTTTGAGACTACTCCTCTTGATCTCTCTCCGGGAAACTTAGATTTGTATCTTCTTGGAAAATCTTTTGAAATGTCATATGTATGTTTTCTACTTACCGATTTAACTTCGTGGTCGTCAAGTTAAGTGTATGTTCGTGACTACTTCGTGTGTTCATCTTCGTTCCTTCCATCTTCCATCCTTATACCCCGGTAAACTCCTTCCTTTCTATCCGTTTTATGTTTTCTTGTTGGTTAACCTAAGTAGCTCCCTTGGCTAGATCCTCGAAAAGGCTCCAAATATAATTCGGCCATCTAACCCTAGGCCGGATCATATCATGTGGTAGCGGAGCTCCTGGCCGCCATGCGAGTTATTTAGTTTAATCGTCATTTTCGTACAAAAATGTGTTAGAACTTTTCTTTCTTGAAACCCTAATTTTTGTACGAATCTTCGAAATCTATTTTAAGTGGGCCTTTGATAATCGTTTGAGATCATTTTGGCCAAGTTAAAATTTAGAAAAGTTACAAAAATCATTTGGGTAAGAATTGAGGTGTTCATCATGTGTTCTTTATGTTCTTGAAAAGTTGGGGATTTTGATCCAAATTATGTTACAAAAAGATTAATCAAGAGTTAATTAATTAATTAATCCCCACTTCCACCCATTTGGCCGGCCATACTTTGTACCAAGGTCAAATAAACCCATCCATTGCATTAAATGCATTAGGGACACCTCACCCTAGTTTTTACTATTTGACCAAAGAGAAAAACATTCCTAACTAAACCAAAAACATTCCTAGTTAGGAGGCCCCACATATTTACTCTAAAGTTTAAGACTTCCTTTTCATCTTCTCAAGTCTTAAACCTAAGTCTTAAACTTAAGTTGTCCTAAGTCCTAAACTCAAGTATTTAAAAAAAGAAAAAAAACTTGAGTCTTAAACATAGAGTCTAAAACCTTAAGTCCTTTACTCTAAACTTTTTGTACATGTTTCTTTTCTTCTTCCGTGTGTCTTAGTTAACCCTCATCTAAACCTTTTGAGCTTTCTCCTTCTAGTGTCTTGAGCCTTTGTGAAGGTAGTTGTGGACAACGCTTGACTTGCATCACAAAGTTAAATTCGGCAAGGAATATGTGGTGAGCATTTTTGTGCAAGGCATACTTGAGCGTTTGTGAGGCTATCTTTTGCGAGAGCTTAAACACGAGTGTTAAACACGTGAGGGAGTGATTTATTATCTAACCCTTTTTTAAGTGTGCAGGTACCTGGAAAAACGCGAAGTTGAGTGTTTGTGAGCACGTATTTTACGAGTGACTAAACACGAGTGTTTAAACACGTGAGAGAGAGTATTTTCACTAACACCTATACATATAGTTTGTTTCCATTTTGCAGGTACTTATAATAAAAATGTCTGAAAGAAGTAGGCATAGCTCTCAGGGTAGTAGAAGTGCCGAAACCCTTGACCAAATCTTGGCAGCCTTGATGGACTTGAAGGTGGCGGCAGCCAAGACCGAGGTGCGCCTTAATATGATAGAGAAGACCATCAAGTCTCATAGCCGGGAGGAAGACAAGTCCTCCAATGCATCTACTCTTCCGACAGCCCTAAAGGATTGTCCTTCCATGTCCCATAAAGATCCTCTTTATGACCAAGTTCATGTTGAGACCGAGGAGGAGGGTGGTCACAATAGTAGTGGTGAAGAGGCTAGGGTTGAGAGGGGTGACTCCAAGAGGGTGGCCGACCGAGGTTTCCCAAGTCTACGGCAGCCCAACCATCCTCCTCCTAGATTAGCCATCTCGGAAGAACAAATGCAAATGATACGAAAAAAGTATGAGCCCGGTAATCGTGGGAGGGAGGACTTGCATGCATCGAGTATCGTGCTAGTACCACGCCACTTCAAGCACGTGAGTACTATGAGCAGCTGTATGAAGAAACTCCCACTAACATGGAAGAAACCGCGCAACGGACTAGAGGGAGGTGACAAAGAGAACAAGGCCTTCGGTTAGGAGAGCAAGTAGAGAGGTTGCAAGAGCAGCCTAGAGTCGATGACAAGTTGAGCGGCATTAAAGTGACCATCCCTACATTTAAGGGTACCACCGACCCTTCGGAGTACATCAAATGGGAAGGGAAAATTCAACGAATTTTTAATTGTCATCGATATGCGGAGGAAAAGAAAATCAAGTTGGCGGTAATGGAATTTGATGATTATGCCTTGAGTTGGTGGGATAAGGAGTGCAAGGAGAGGGGAGAGGTGAATGCCATTAGAGATTGAGAGGAGATGAAGAGGGTAATGAGAGCAAGGTTTGTGCCCGTGCATCATAAACGAGATTTGCAGAATAAGTTACAAGGTCTCAAGCAAGGTTCTAAGTTCGTGGGAGAGTATTTCAATGACCTAGAGGAGCTATTGATCAAAACCAATACCGAAGAAATTGAAGAAGTCACTATGGCACGGTTCCTCAATGGTCTTAATGATCGGATCAAGTACAAGCTTGAGTTGAAGGAACTTGATCATTTGCAACCCATGCTCTATTATGCCCTAAAGGTGAAAGCATATGAAGCCACCAAGAAGAAGCCCTATTCTAGCCGAAACCAATCCTACTCCACAACCCCGAAGACACCTTGGAAACCTTACTCCAAGGACCAACCGGCCACAAAAGATTCCAAAGCCGTGGCAACCACTCCAAAGCCACACACACCCTACACCAAGAGTGAACCTTCCAAGCCTCCACCAAAACCAAACCAAAACCCGAACCAATCAAATAGATTCTCCTCCAACATCTAATGTTATAGATGCCAAGGTAGAGGTCACATTGCTTCCGAGTGTCCCAATCGACGAATGGTTGTCATCCGGGAGGGTAATTATGTGACGGAAAGTGAAGATGAGGGAAGTGATGTTGGGGAAGAACCAAAGGAGGAGGAAACCGAGAATAGTGAGGAAGAAATAGAACCGGCAGCCACCCTGACCTTAGTCTTAAGAAGGAGCATGAATGCTCAAGTGAAGGAGGCAGGCCCTAATGAAGAACAAAGAGAAAATCTATTCCATTCTCGGTGTGAGGTCAATGGCAAGGTAGCATCCCTTATTGTTGACAATGGGAGTGTGGTGGATGTAGCAAGTCATCTCTTAGTCTTCAAGCTTGGCTTGCCTACATTCCCTCACCCCAATCCATATTCCTTGCATTGGTTCAATAAAGATGGGGAGGTAAAGGTGAAGGAGAAAGTTTTAGTTGCATTCAAAATGGGTGGTTATGAGGATGAGCGGTTATGTGATGTGGTTCCAATGGATGCAACTCATTTGATTCTTGGTCGGCCATGGCAATTTGATAGGTGGGTGATACATGATGGCCGCACCAACAAACTATATCTCACACATCTTGGGAAGAAATTCAGCATTCTTCCACTTTCTCCCACCCAAGTCCGTGAGGACCACTTGCACATGGAAAAGGCAAGTGCCGAATTTCAAATATTGAAAAAAAAAAAGAGAAGAAAAGAGAGGAGAAAGTAAGATGTGAGAATGAGGAAAACAGCGTGCATGAAAAAAGTGAGCATGCACAAAGAGAAGAGGAAAAAAAGAGTGAGCGTGAGACACATGAAAAGAAAAGAGAGAAGAAAGTAAAAGGAGAATTGAATACACGCCATGACAAAAGCAAGCATGGTAGAGAGAATGAGTTAAAACAATTGAGTATGGTAGTGATGCGCGGTCGAGACACATACAAATAATTACAACTTATCACATGCAACAAAAAAGATTGAAGATAGTGGCAAGAGGTTCGATCCACAGAGATCG
>NBIL01059722.1:0-11623 GCA_002752925.1 Viola pubescens var. scabriuscula | reverse complement strand
AAGACAATACCTGAGGGATGAATTTGAACCTTTCCCGAAAGAAAAAGATTAGGACTGACCCGGTTGAAAGTGCGACCCGACCCGATTGACTGCTATTCCTATCTGGCGATCCATCTGTGTCTACTTCGTCTTTCTCGGCAACAGCAACGACACGAAATGTTGCTACTGTTACTGTTGATCTTAAGCTTTTATGGCAATGATTTTGCGTACGGTTCTCAATCCTCTTCAGCTGACGCTACAGTTCGTACAAATAATTGGGCTATCTTGGTTTGCACCTCTCGCTACTGGTAACGAAAATCAACTTCATTTTTCTTACTTTTTGTGACATCTTTAGATTGATTCAATCATAACCATTTTTGGGTTTTGTGTGTTTATTATTGGAATCACATGGTACCCATGTTAGAATATGTATTTCTATTAAGTAATGAGAATTGATTTGTGTTTGTAGTCACAGATATGTTTTAGGTTGCTTTGAACAATGTCTTTTTTGTTCAATCACATTCATTCAGTATTTTGCTTCTTTAAGTTAGAACTTTTATATCTTTGTTACTTCTAACTCAAGTAAAAGAAAAGTTAAGGAGATCACATCCAAGAATAAAGATTCCATGTGCCCTTTACTTGGTGTCTAAATTAGCAATTCTGCTGTGCCTCCTTTGCTTGTGGCTTTGAATTGTTGTCGGTTCAATTGATCTTTTCAATCTTCTGTTCAGGTTTAATTACCGGCACATGGCGAATACCTTGTCCTTGTATAGGTGAGCGCCCAAGATTTCTTGTATTTTCTTTTACCATTTTGTGCTTTGCAATTTGTTTTAAGCTTTTCACTTTGCAGGACAGTTAAGCGTCTGGGAATACCTGATGAGAGGATCATACTCATGTTGGCCGATGATGTGGCTTGTAATGCTAGGAACAAGTACCCTGCCCAAGTGTTCAACAATGAAAACCACAAGCTTAACTTGTATGGCGATAACGTTGAGGTCAGTTATTAAATCTCTTTTTAGCTCTTGTCCTTTTAAAGGGCACATGGAATCTTTATTCTTGTCTGATTGACCTTTGTGAAGGCATTGATGTTATGATTCTCCAGTGTTTATGGTCAAAGGTCATGGTGGTTTTAATTACACAGTAGTTCTTTCAAAGTAGATGATGTATTTTACACTTGCTTAGTGTTCATGCGTTTTCCTGTTTCCTTTTTCGCAGTAGATGACGTATTTTACACTTGCTTAGTGTTCATGTGTTTTCCTGTTTCCTTTTTCGCATCCTTGGAACTAACATGCAAGGATAGTTTCTTATCATAATTTGGTGTTCCTTTAGTGGGCAATGTCATTGGTCTGGAGTCCAAAGGAACACAGGACATAGTGTTATGTTCAATGCTCACAAGTTTTAAATACTCCATTTAGAAATCCATTTAAAAAGCTATAACTTTCAGGTCATCTATAATTGCTTCTCCAAAGAATTGATTGATGTGCCAACTATTATTATTATTGTTATTTTGGTAATAGATGGGATGCAAAGTTAGGAGTTCAACCCAAGACAGCTCTCTGCTTTACAGGAAGAACCACTGAGCTATAAACTCATTGGTATTGATGTGCCAATTAATGGTTCATTAGTTAATATGCTGTGCTGGAATATGTCAGTGGAAAGCAATGGTTTTCTGTTGCTTTTAGAGTTTCTTTATTTTCTCAGTGTAAATTAGATTAGATGCATTCTCGCTGTTGCTATGCCAGCTAGTGAATTTGTATAGGGATCATGGCATGACCAGAAGATGCCATCCCTCTTCCCTCCCCTCACCTTCTCCTCGGACCCCCACCACCTCCCATATATGTTACCAGAGCTCTATAGGGGTTCGAGCTGGTACAGAATACCCGTTCTTAGTTATCAATCAGATGCTTCCTTAACAATTAGTTTTATAATGTTCTCTCTTTTCAAAGCCGACTATAAGACTTCTCTTACCTCTTCTTTCTCTAACTTTCTGGCCATCCCTTCTATGTCAATTTCTTTTCTATGATTGAAATGTTACATAAATAGAATTTTGATTCCATGTTTGGTAGAAATGAGAACATTCTTCTTTGAATCTAATGCTAGCTGCACGAATCTTTAAATTTTTTTTCCAGTGCATAACCTGACTTCACTAAGCTGCCATTGCACAGGTAGATTATCGAGGCTATGAAGTGACAGTTGAAAATTTCTTGCGGCTTTTGACTGGGCGCCATGAGCATTCTGTTCCAAGATCAAAGCGCCTTTTGAGCGATGAAGGAAGTCACATTCTTCTTTACATGACAGGGCATGGTGGTGATGAATTCCTAAAATTTCAGGACACTGATGAGCTCCAGAGTCATGATTTAGCTGATGCTGTAAAGCAAATGAAGGAAAAGGGGAGGTGATGCTTACTAACTTCAATTTTGAACCTTAGGGTGCCACTATTTTTACCTTTCTCCTTGCTCTCTGCATTAACTGCATCCCTTACCCGAAAGTATATAGACTTGCTTTCAGAACGGTACAGTTTGATCTGATTTGGACTATGAAAACAAAAGTTTATGTTGAATATTACGGGGGAATATGTCGGTCATTTATTGTGCACCTTCTTGACTAATTATAGTTGCAATTACTGTGAAACATGAGCTCACGACTGTTGCTTTGTGCTAAATCTAGATTCAAGGAGTTGCTGATAATGGTTGATACTTGTCAAGCTTCCACTCTATTCAATCAGGTATTTTGATGCTTCTTGATAGGATGGTGTTTACAAATACTATATCAAGTTTATTTATTTTATTTTTTCTCCTTTTTGTGACAAGTGGTCTGCCCCTGTTGTAGTTATATATTCTTGTGAATCATGTCTCTACTTGGTCCTTTTTTTGGCTGCTGGAAGTGTTGTTATTTGTTTACTGGTGCACCATACTTAGACCCATCCCTTGCATTATGTGATTAATTGTGGGCTTATTTCAGCTTCGTTCTCCGGGTGTTTTGACTATTGGAAGTAGTATGAAAGGAGAGAACTCTTACTCACATCATTTGGACTCTGATGTAAGTTTTGATTTGTAAATCTCTTTAGTTATATTCATTTAGACCTATTGTGTTATGCATTTGATGTATTGTGTCTCATTTGTTCCACTTTCAAGCTTTAGATATTGTTAGTTAATGTGTTTTCTTTTATACTCAGGTTGGTGTTTCTGTTGTGGATCGCTTTACATTCTATACCCTTGCTTTCTTTGAAAGACTAAATATGTATGGTAATGCCTCATTGAGCAGGTATATACATTTGCGACTTTATACAACTAAAATGAGAAAGTATGTTATGTAGCAAGTTTCCAGTGTTGCTATAGCCTTCTTTTTATTATGGCTAATAATTAGTTTTCCGAGTAAGGAGCATATTGAAACATGCTTCTTATGTGTATCTTGATATAGATTCATGAATGTCTGCAGGTGTTTTATTAAGAAAATAAGAATCCTAGGTGTTTTACTCTTCTGTTTCATCTTTGAACAATATAGTGTATGTGCTTGTTATTTGCCATACATCCTTTTGGCCTATTTAACTGAACCATGAACTGTGAACTTTTTGGTTATCTGGCAGTCTTTTCACTTCATTTGATCCAAATGCACTGATGTCAACTGCATTCTACCGTACAGACTTATACCAACGGAATTTGGAGGAGGTAATAAAGTTCTAGACTTCGATCCAATCCCTCTGATCTTATTGTGTTAATGTTTGATATCACTTGCTGGTATTCATGTCTAATTCAAGCTTAGCCCACACTCTAATAATGTGCACCATTGAGGTATTTTTTGTGTGTAAACCATTGAGGTAGTGTTCTATGTTTTTCTGCAGTTGCCTTCTACATTTCACTTCTACTTTTTCTGTTTTTTGCAAATCCTACTATTCTTTGGTTTGTGTTGCCGAATCAATTTTTTGACCCTTGTTTTAAAAAGTCCAATGTTACGATCTAGATCTTACTACTTCCCCATAGTCTTACCAAACAGAACTGTTATTTTTGCTTCTTCATGTGAAGCGTGTTCAATTTGTCAGTTTTTTACCTTCAGTGTGATGATGGCAGAGGATTAGGTTGATCTCTGGGCCGCCTAACAAATTTTCTGCGAATTCTCTTTTCGATATTCAACATGTTGAGAAGATTTTAGTTTCCATGAATTTCCCTCTGGTATGCAACCTACTGTTACTGCTGAAGTAACCTTTAATAGGAGCAGTCTCTTACTATGTTGTTTATACTTCATACAGAAGCAACCTTTAACTCATTAACTGAAATTTTATCTATATGCTGGAGGAATGTCTAACGAATTTATGTCATCCACTTCCACCTCCTCTCTCCCTCTCTCAGGTACCAATCACAAACTTTTTTGCTTCAGTCATGGAGACGATACATACAGATTCGGCTTATAGAGTTCTTCCAAGAAAAAGCTCTGACAAAGTTAGAGTTAGAGTGCCTTCAGAAAAATTAGCTCATCCTGATGCAAGAAGCACCTCGACAAGTTCAAATGCTCAGGACCAAGTTAGTGATGTAAAGATTGAGGTAATGTTGTTTCTTATATTTATTTATGTATGCTATATTTTTGAACTTTTTAGCGTTAAAGGTCTCACAAATGTGCTGTATGACCAGAATTGCCCTTTTACACGTACTATGGATTCACTTCGCAACCGAATGGAAAGAATTGAAGACGTTGATTCTTTGGTGAATTATGGGTTGTTGATGATGCTTCCACTCTTGGTCGTCTCTATGTGGATAACATCATGAAAGATCGCCGCCTTCCGATTATCTCCATCATCACACAACATCGTGAGCCCAAAAACCCATAGATGCACGATTGATGATGCGGAAGGTATATATACCAAAACCATTGGATTGAGGGAAGAAAATGAGAATGAGAATAGTTCTTTCATGAAGGGAATGGAGCGCAGAAATGCACGATTAGACTTCACATTTTGAGCAGTTCATACTTACAATTTACAGGGTGTATGTTTAAGTCTGTATCTTTGCCATTTAGAGCTATTGTGAAAAGTACTGAAGTCAGCATTGGTTTGAGCCATTTAGGAGTTCAAAGTTCAACCCCATGTTGTGTTTCATCACAAAAAAAGAAAAACATGTTCTCTCAGGAATTTAACCCATGTTGCTTTGGATCAAATTGAAGCTAACCTTTTGGTTCTATTTACTTGCTCTATGGTTCTCTAGCTGACTGTTTACCCAGGGGAAGAAAAAGAAACTGAAGGCTATGTATGAAATCAAAATTAAATGGGATTTACAACAAAAAAAAATTAAATAACAGAGTTTGTCTAATGTATGTATGCAAATAAGTATTTTAGTCATAGGATAAATTTTATATATCATTAACAGTAAAAAAAAAAGGTAAATGCTCCTGTTGCATATTATAAAATGAGTTTTTTATTTTTTATTTTATCAAAAATTAAAATGCACTTTAAAAGCAGTTTCTTGGGCTAGGCGGGGCCGAGCCAACCTGTATGACATTATATAGTATATGGGCTGCTGTGTGCGTAAGTTAGCACTTAGCACATCATCCAGCGCTGCAGATTGCAGAACCACCATTTTTACTCTGTTATAGCGAACGACTCGCCTTCAAAAAAATAAATCCAGAAAATGATTATGAGCTCCACTAAAAAGTAAAAACTAAAAACAAGCAGAGACAACAGCGAGCAGATCATGATGCGGTACAGAGAGGTAATAACTTTCTTTTTCTTCTGTAGTTTCTACAAATGTTAACGTTGTATCTTCATTTTCACTGCAAAGTGCCAAAGACAGTCTTGCTTCGTCTCTTTATCACTAGATCGCTAATAAGTCTTAAATGGGTGTAGGAAAAAGAGGCAAATAAGGAATCTTTTAGGAAGTATCTTGAGTCCAGTGGAGTTCTTGATGCTCTAACCAAAGGTTTCTGCTACTGCATCCTCTCTTCATTGCCTTGTTTTTGCAATCTGTTTCTCTTGATGTAGTGGTTGCTCTTTTCTTCAATCATTTTACTTATATTTTTTGGTTCTTTGCAGTTTTGGTTGCTTTATATGAGCAAAATGACAAGCCATCGTCTGCCCTCGAGTAAGTTATCATTCCTTTTGAAACCTTGAAATTCTTCAATCATGTATTTAGAATTTCATCCAGTATTATACTATTACATCGGTAAATAGATATCTACTTGTGTGTTAATTTGGTGGAAGTTATAATCCGCTTCCGAGCTCCTAGCTTCAATTTTTCCAGCAATTTTCTGCAATGGTGAAGTTGGGCAGAAAATGATGTCCTGTACTCATGATAGTATGTGATTGTATTGCAAAATCTTATATTCTGATTCAATTTACCTTAAGGTCTTTTCGTAGTACATCCAGTTGTTTTTGTTGATATTATGACAGCTTGGGAAGGTTTCCATCTAGTTTTCATTGAAAAATGGCTTCAGTTCCTGAATTTCTAGAAAGAAGCTTTTATTTAAAATGTTTCCGAAAACAACATTGTGCTTAAGCATTCGGAAACATCCGCCACTATGCACATATGCTTGCTCTGTACTAAAATTGAATCGATTCTCCATTTCCCCCCGTTCTTGAACTAGAGTTTCTATCTTTTGTTCTATGATGTGATATTGTGCTTTCAATGAAAAAAGTCTTATTGTATGGTGTACTTTTGTTTCCTTTTTGTATATATCTCAGTTCATTAGCAATGACGCACGTAAACATCTTAATACAATTACACGTTAATGAACACATATTTGTTTTGATAGATTTGTTCAGCAAAAATTAGGTGGCCCAAGTTTGTCTGAACATGAAAAGCTGCAAGCTGAAATGTCAGATTTACAAACCAAGTATAATGATCTTTTGGCAGCACATCAAGAAACGTGCAAGGAGGTGAGATTTACAATGCAATATTCTAGCAGTTTTCGTTTCATCGTTTTGTCATTCGGGAATGCAGGCTTTAATTGAGGAAAAATAATTTCTCAGTAAATTGTTTGCTTGGATCGGGAAACACCATTCTCGAAAGTGCATACATGTTTGTGAACAAAATACATGGCAGCATATCTCCTTAACTCAAGGCATAATCCTGAGTCATATATAATTGTTGAAGTAGGGGCCAAAAAGAGAACAAAAATCCACAACTGTGACGCGTAGAATTGCAGACTGCGAATTCAAGTAACTCAGTAGGCATCGTATGTGGCTGAATTTAGCGTTTCGTTGCCATGTTGTCTGTTCTCATCACAAAAATATAGAATTGTAAGCTGAACTTGTGTGAAGGATTTATACAACACAAATAAAGGTTAAAAAAATGCTCTTATTTTTAGGTGCACAAATGGCTCCACCATGTATATGTGTGAAGCTATATTATTTTCTTAATGAAATGCAATGAAAACTTGCCAATTTTTGATTCCCCAAGAACAAAAACCAGAACAATTTTAGATGGTAACCTCTTCAAGGACTTCTTTTATCATTCTTTTACAGAAATGACTTCATGGTTGTATTTGTAAATTATTGATTCGTAACCAGTTGCAATGTTATTGTGCTACTATTTTTTTACTGTTAAATATGATTAAATGTTGTATTTCAGTTAGAGGAACTCAAGAGTGCACATAATGTCATGTCTACTCCAGAGACTACTGACACGAGGCACCGAAGAATGAATTCAGAAGTTTCAGAAGAAGATGCTGAGCGCACACATGCGAAATAAAACCTTCACATAGAGAAGAATATTGATTTTTTGTGGCAAAATATGCCCATTCTCCAACTGCTGTATCCATTCCTTGTATTTGTTGTATGATTTTTTTTGGCTGTATACCGTCTGTGATTCGGCTACTTGATTTATTTGTCTATAAGTAATATTTGTTGATTCTTATTCTCCTGTTTGCTGCAATGACTCAATTTCTTGTCAGCTGTCATCTATACTATCAGTATGCAGCCATAAGTAATGTTAAGTGAAATACTCATTGCTGCCACAGAAAAAAAAGTACTTTTTCTTCAAGCTTTTGTCTTGATAAACTCTTTTCAGGGACTTTGCACACTAGAGGATCTCTTTATGTGTTTATGGCAACTTTAAAATTATGATGCTAATAAGCACTTTTTTGTTTGTTTGTATGGAGCAAGAAAATATCTAGCCAAATATCAATAAAGGAAACCGATGAGCTTGTAGCTCAGCGGCACTTTTATAAAGTAGGGAGAGTAAAGTTTCGAATTATCATAAATGTGTGCTTCATTATTATAGTTAGAAACCTGAAAAAATAGGAGAGTGTTTTTTTTTTAAATTTGCTTGAGCTCTGCTGCAACTTCAAGCATTGTTGGTCTTTCTTCCTTCACTGTCTTCATGCATTTAAAAGCTAATTCTCCTACTGCTTCCCATTGCCATTGTTCATTATTTGTAGCTTCATTTTCTAGTGTTAGATCTGTTAGAATCACAGGATCCACTACCTTTTTGATGAACTGTGGATCAACCAAAATTTTCAGATGATCCAACAATAATCCACCCTGCTTATCGACGAAATGAAACTGATCGAACAGCTTTGATCCTATTAAAAGCTCGATTAGAAGCACACCGAAGCTGTACACATCAACTTTCTCTGTCACAACTCCATCGTTGTAGTACTCTGGTGCCATGTATCCTTTGGTCCCCTCGAGTTGGAATGTTGTCAGTGGTTCACCATTATTGATTGATATACGTTGTGGAAAGTTGGCAAACTTAGGAACATAGTCTTTGTCCAAGAAAACATTTGTAGACTGTATGTTCTTGTTGACGATAGGTGAGGAGAACGCAGTATGGAGATGTGCAACTCCATCTGCTATTTGGATTGCCATCTTCAGTCTTCTGCTCCAAGACAGAGAGAAGAAAGGGAAGTGAAGGTGGCTAAAAAGTGTCCAGTTCTCTGCAGGTTCATAAACTAGAGTCGGAACTGTTTTCTCAAGACAGAATCCTAAGAGCTTCAAGACAATCTGGCAAGTACTCAATTGTGCAGCAATCTTCAATTCATTCTTGACAAGCTCTCGCCAATTCGCTCTTTCAGTCTTACACACAGAAACAAGAACACCATTTCCTAGATTCCCTTTGTACCATATGCCGACGTTGCTGCAGCTAAAAATGGAATCAGGGCTGTATCTGCTAGTTGCTTTTTGTAACTCTTTAGCTGAAAACCTCTGCAGAGGACTACATTTGCCTTCATAATTAGCAATCAACTCCTCCCTAAAGAGCCTTTTATCATCAAAGATTTCCCTGCGCCTTTCTGGTACTGGTACTGAGCACCTATATTATTCAAGAAATTATGATGTGAATCCAAGCATCGAGCTTCTATGAAGACAAATTCATTATCGATGGAAAGAATCAAAGGCATGCTTTAAGGAAGTTACTGGATTCAAGAATCTGTTCATGACATGCTTGAGCAAGATCTATTCGGTAAGTTTCGTTCTTGGTTCTTCTGCATCAGGATCGTATCAAATTATGTAAGTTGTACAATTCACTTTGGAAAGAAATGGACATACCTCTCTATCTGCCAAAGCTGCTTTGTTACTTCTACCATGGTTGGCCTTTTCTCTTTGGCTGTCTCTAGGCAAGTGAGAGCAAGGTCCACCACATCTTGCCATTGTTGCTGCTCCTTGACACCTCCACCATCTTCCAGAAGTCCCCGGTCCACAATCTCATCAACGCTATGGCATTCAGCATAGTATTTGAGACAGTTTCCTGCAAAATGACCTTCCCTATTATTCATCCAAAACTTGAAATACCCTGCTTTTCTTGCCAACCGATTATGAGGCCTCCTCCCTGTTAGTAGCTCAAGTAGCAGTGTACCGAAGCTGTAGACATCAAATTTGTCGGTTACTTCACCCCATTCCAAGTACTCAGGAGGCAGATATCCAATAGTGCCTACAATCGTATCGATCCTCACTGCTTCACCCTCGCGGATGAACATGGATTGTGAGAAATTTGACAGTTTAGCAACATTATGTTCATCCAAGAAAACATTCAAGACATTTATACCTCTATGGATAATAGGTCTAGAAAATGCAGTGTGAAGATATGCAACTGCATGAGCAATTTCATTCGCAATCTTTAATCTACACTTCCATGGCATAGCTTGACAGTGAGCTCTACCAAAGATTCTGTCATAGAGGTTTCTATTCTCTACACATTGATACACTAAGCTAGGAACTTGTGTCTCAAGACAACATCCTATCAGCTTCAACATATTCTTATGACCACTAACCTGTGCAGCTACTGCAATATCATTCACATACGCGTCCAGAGTCTCATCATAGGATCTCTGCAATGGATCTTGGTCTTGAGCAATGCAAATCGAAACCGCTCGGCCTTGAAGATCACCCTTGTACCATGTTCCTAACTCATTGTGGCCAAAAATGCAATGAGGGTCACTGTTGTTTGTAGCTTTTTTAAGCTCTTCTGCAGAGAAAATGTGGAAAGGGTTATATCTTCCATTACTTGTGGTAATTAGCCTCTCATGAAGCAAGCTTCCATTGTCAATCACCAACCTCTTTCTTTCAGCTTCCATCAATGGTCCAATATACTTGGGAAAATGTTACTTCTGTGTATTGTAGAGGAAGATCCAGTTATCAGTCAAATAAAGACAGCTTAGAATTCTGATTCATCAAAAAGTAAACCATACAGTTGATTTCTAACATGGCATAGTTGACTTCTAGAAGAGAATTATATATGTATATTCATTTTGCAATTTGTCTATAAATTGTCTTATTGGCTAAAGAAAAATATCAAGTGGAGAAAGTTATGCAAGGATCTTCTTGATATCCTTATTCTATTATTATTATCGGGAATCTTAATCCATAAATTTCAGAAAATATCGTGAATTTTTATATAAAATGATGACAACCGTTTTTTTTTATGAACCGCCAAATAAATTTACATTCATGTAAATTCATTTCGCTAGTAAATATCGATAAGTTGTTATTAGAGAATACTTATTAATAGTGCAACAAAATAGGTGGGCACTAAACATCGAACCATCAGCATCAATGTGCAGGATCATGTCCCTTTGGAGGTTCCAATTGTATCAATTGTCACAATCCTTCATTTCAATTTTCATCCACTGTTGCTCGAGTTTTATCACCTCCAGTCCCCCAACTTGCAATCTCTCATCGGACAAATACATAATAAACGACTCCCATGGCCTAATTAAGATAGACTAGGGCCGTGTGTCCAAGTGGCCTTATCCAAACTATCTTTCACATCCAAGAAACTACTATTTTAAATTTATTAAAAATCAAATATAAATATGCTAAATATATTTATGTCTAAATTCAAAAAGCACAAACCATTTAGGAGTTGTTTCATTTTTGGAAAAAATTTCAATTTTTCAAAATCTGTTTCACAGCAACATTTTCCAAAATGGAAAATTTTCAGGAATTTTTTCAGTTTTCCATATGGAAAACAGTTTTTCAGAATTAACACTATAAATTTAGAAAATTCTGAAAACGTCTTTCCTTCAATTTGTTTCCAAAGTGGGGTCTACTGATCAACTTTACTCTCTCATCTTTTTAATTTTTCTTTCATAAAAAAACTCAATCTTCTTACTTAATGCTTTGAACAAAATAAATTAAAAGTTAAAAAAACATAATCTTCATCTCAAGATTAGTAATTATATATCCACTTTTTTTATTTTTTTAATATTTTATAAATAGGTT
>NBIL01059694.1:0-10321 GCA_002752925.1 Viola pubescens var. scabriuscula | reverse complement strand
TTTTTCCAGTATTTTAAGTATTTTTCCGTTCGATTTTTATCAGTTTCAAATGAAATTTCTCGAACCGCAAATCGAACATTTCTGTCCATTGTCACATTTTACATTTTTTACGCGTATCATTTCGTTTATTTTATTTTATTACTCTTTTATGTATTTTCTGTTCAGATTTTTATTTATTTTTAGTGAGACTTCTCATACCGATAACTCGAACCAATTAAATAATTATAGTCTTTTTTTCTTCCCACTCTCATCCTCACCGTTGGATCATCTTACCTTTTTGGCAAGACCGATCCAACGGCCATGTTTTTTTTCCTCATTTAGTCATCTTCATCTCTTTTCCCTTTCCTGCAAAACCATTTCCAAATCCAAAAATCCTCAGCCAAGCAAATCCCTCACCGAAACTTCCATTAATCCTCAGCCAAGCAATTCCCTCACCTTCTCCTGCTCCATTTTTCAACATCTCAACCCCTCCATCTTCCCAAATCCGATCTCCTCGCGTCGCACCACCGCTCTCTTTCCTTCATCGCCGTAGCCACCGGCCAATCCCACCGCAGATTTGATTTTCAAACGCGTTAAGAGGCCAAGCGTTTCTCCGTACCTGTGATGCGACGGTTTAGCTAAGCCGAAGCCGACAGCGTCAACGGCAAACAGAGGCGAGGGCAGCAGGGTCATCTCCAGCCTCAAAATGGTAGACTTCATTTAATTTTGCATAATTTTACTCCCTCTAGGACGTCATTTAATATGTTGTAGAGGGAGTATTAGTATTAGCCAATTATTAATTTATTTTTTCATTTTTTATATAGAAGAAAGAACACACAAATTAAGTTCTAAGTAGACAACTTTTATTGAAACGACCTTGTTTTCAAGTTGGTGGCTTCCTCTGCTCAGGGGGTGTTGACCCGTGGTGCCCGACTTTTGGGTGATTATAGGATGATCAATTGCATCTGTGATATTGACCCCTCCATCTCAGCTCCAGTAATGGTATGGGAGCACCCAGGTGAAAGGATCATCTGTCTTAATACGGATGCGAGCATTGGGCCATGTAGGTCAGGTTTGGGGATTATTGCTCATGCTAGTAATGGTAGATGTGTTTTTTCGGCTTCTGAGTGCACTCAGTTTCGTCTAGAGATAGTTGTGGCAGAAGGCCTAGCTGTCCGTAAAGCCTTACAAATGGCGAGTACCCGTGGTCTTCATCGAATCCAAGTGCAATCAGACTGTCTACAGCTGATACCGGCTATCTATGTCAGCCCTAATTCTCTCTCCAGTTTGGGAGTCATTACAGCCGATATTAATCGGTTGGCTCAGGATTTTGACGTTTGTGTCTTCATTCATGTTAGGAGAACTGCTAATCTTTTGGCTGATGCCCTAGCTAGAAGGGCTTTTGCATTAAAAATTTCTAAATATTGGGACGGTTTATGTCCTAATATTCTCGATTGTAACTCAATTCTTTAGTAATGAAATATTTTCACGTTAAAAAAAAAAATAGACAACTTTTATTCTCTCGCAATTAAAGGATGTAATATAAACTCTCACCATCATTAACCCTTTCTTTTTTCCTCCGATGAAACCCACTCACGTTTAATCGTGAGAAATAAATAAAAACGGGTCCACCACTTTCACAAAAAGGCACGTTATCCAGAAACGACAGAATAAGTCAATTCAAAACGACACCAATTTTTTTCTATAAAATAAATAAATAAAGCCTTTAAAGACAAAACCCAAAACCACCGAAAGCCAAACCTCTTTAGTCTTTCTCCCACATTCCTTCAAACAAATCTTTCCTTTCTCACAACAAACATGCAACCCCATAACAATATCTCGGCCGATACTTCACAGCTGTACCGGTTTCTCGCCGAGAACGGAGTGCTCAACGTTGGCTCCATAATTAGCGGCAGTACTACTACTTCATCCTCAGTTGGTGGTGGCGGCGGCGGTGGTCGTGGCTATGATCCGGCCAGCAGCTGCTTGATGATGGAAAGATCTGTAATTACGGAAATGACACCACATGATAAAGCTGTTGCTGCTTTGAGGAATCATAAAGAAGCTGAGAAGCGAAGGAGAGAGAGGATTAACTCTCATCTTGATAAGCTTAGGACCCTCTTACCTTGCAATTCTAAGGTAAATTAAATTAACTAGTAATTAATTTGGTAAAAAATAGTTTACTCCCTATACTATTATTTCTTCTTTCCATTTTCATAATTAATTTGATTTCAAGATTTTTAATTTGTGCTAACTAATTATGATGTATGCAATGAGAGGCTTTTTCTTAAACAAAGTTAATGTACACGTGGACTTCATAATAAAATTATGCTACAAAGATAATTTGACTTGACATATGCCTAACTACTCTTGTGACCATTTATTTTTTTCAATTTTAATTTCTTTGTAATTAGTAACTTAATTGATTCCCCTCGTTTTTTTCTTGTTGGAAAAATAGTAATAAAGAAAAGGGGACAAACTTATAGTCTTGCCACTAGCCAGTGTAGCCACACTTTGTTGAATTTCATATAATTAATCTTTTGGGTTTACAACTTTTGAATATCTACCATATTTCTACTTAATTTGATGCCTTAATTACTTTTCCATGTTTTTATTATAACATAACACACGATTGCTTCTTCTTCTTTTCTTCTCTTCTCTTTTCTAATTATTGCGTGGTTTTATAGACAGACAAAGCTTCGCTTCTTGCAAAAGTTGTTCAACGAGTGAAAGAACTGAAACAACAGGCATCACACCTCCCTGACGTCGATACATTCCCATCAGAAACCGATGAAGTTGCTGTGTTTTCCGGTGAGTATTCCAGCGACGACGGGCAGATGATATTCAAAGCATCTCTTTGCTGCGAGGATCGGCCCGAGCTGTTGCAAGAAATAGTTGAGGTGCTCAAATCTCTTCATTTGAAGACACTGAGAGCAGAAATGGTAACACTAGGAGGAAGGATGAGGAATGTGTTCATCGTCGCGGCGGATAAAGACCAAAGCATTGAATCGGTCCATTTCTTGCAAAATGCTCTCAAATCTTTACTAGAAAGGTCAAACAATGATAGCAGTGAAAGGTCTAAAAGGAGAAGGGTATTAGACAACCAATTAGTATTGCAATGATAATATATTGTTACTATATTATCATTTTCGTCTAATTATTTCTCTCTCTTTTTTTCAATCAATGAGTGTGGGTTTGTTTGTTTTAGTGTAAACCCATAAAAGATTCGGCTTTTTTTTATATGTTAAGTGACAAAATATTTTAATTAATTTGCATCATATACTATATAGCTGATTTGATTATCATGTAATGGATGTAGAGTATGATTTTTTTAATTAATATCTATTAAAAAAATGATTTTTTTTGGTATGATTTGTTTGATGGGTGTTACTTCGGCTTGTTAAAAAAAAAAGATGGGCGGTTAGGGTTTAGATTGTGTTTTTGACGGGCGTTAGGGTTTATAGAGGGAAGGGAAAAAAGGAATATCTTGCACGTGGTCTTGGTGCTGCATGTAAGAAGCTAGGAGAGTACAGGTGTAGCGATTAATATTGTTGTGTATACCCGGACTAGACTCGGGACTTATAATCAATGCTCGAACGAAATTGATCTTTGATTTAAATATTGAGTACTCAGTATTGGCGACATTGATAAATAAAGTCTCTGTAAAAGCAGAAGCTAATTGCGTGAGTTTCAAAAACTGAATATCTGGGAGATTTGAATATCGCTTAGTAATTTCTGAATACCATGTGATTTGTACGGCTATTTTGTGTCACAAAAATGATTTTATTTGAGAAATTCTTTTTTTTTATAGATATTAGTAATTAATTTTGATGAATGAGCCCAGCTGCAAATTTTGTTTTGTAATGTGCACTGATTTTCAAGGAAGCATGAGAAGGGGAGGATTTTGAAGTTATTGTTGACTGCAGGTTGTGATGGATTCAATCTGCAGAAAATATTGCATCAATTCATGTTTGCTCATTGCTGTGGTAATTAAAGAGACAACAGACAGAATCCTGCCATAAGCCAGATAACTAACTTCATGTTATGTTTGTCCTTTATTTTCTTTTAATTTTTACTTTTTCTAATATATATGTTTGAATTTGGAAAAGATACACGTTCGAGTTCCAGTCTGAGTTCCTACAAACTAAAGAAAATGAAAGTTTCGAACGAAATCTCGATGGAATTTGAGTTTCTATAGTATATTTTTATTCACTAAAAAAAATAATGGAAACTACATAAAAATAGTATAAACATTACTTAGGATGTTTTAGATAAATTTCAAGCAGATTCTGTTTTTTTTTAATTTAATTTAACCAGAAATATTAAATTTAAAAATATTACTAGAAGTAATTTTAATCATAAAATTAACTATAATAGAAAGTAGAATCTATTTGATAATCAATCTCAAACCCATCCTTTCGAATTTCACGAGGGAAACATTCTCAGAAGAATCCAAATATATAGTTTTCTTTCTTCGTGAATGCAATTGAATTGCTACGTCGGTTTGACTTTTGGTCAAAGGTGGAATTTGCAAAACTCCAAGTTATTAGAGGTTACTAGTAGCTAGCAAGAATTTGACGGCCTAGCTAGTAGCTACGACATTTTGGAATTCTAATGTCAGAAAACTCATCATATTTTTTCATTTTTTACAGTTAATTTACTTTGTCGACTTCGTCATCATTAGGTTTTAGCATTTAATATTTTCTTTTCGTAGAATTTATGCAATTTATGCGTGAATAAAACTAATCTTAACTCATTAGCGTAAAATAAAACTGATTCAATGAACCCACTAACGTACTACTAATTGTAGGATTAAGATCGGAATATGGGTTAATTAATCATTCCAACTAATTATAACTTGAATAATTGTATCTTTATTGTCTGTGCTTCTATTTTTAATATATTTCTCATTTCAACACACACAAAAATGACTCTTTAGTATATTTTGTAAAAAAAAAATTTAAAAATATTAATTAATTGTCAAAAAAAATTAATAAAAAAGATTAGATATTACTAATTGTAATTTTTCTTTAAAATATAAAGACAATAATTTTGTGACGAAGGGATCAGTAGTAATTGTAATATTCTAATTATGCAGAGGGAAAAAAGGGGGAGGACTGAGGAGGGAAGCGTGCGAGGGAAAGGCTGACAAATGGGCCTACAGAATTACAATATAGGACAAATTAAAAGGGCTTTGCCTTTTAAATCATGACTCCTATTATGCCGTACTTTAATGGAGATATTCGTTAATAGGTTATGTTAAGTAAATTGATCATATAAATAATTTATTGCATATATTAAGATGTTATTAATTATGTCTTATTATTCTTTCTTAAAAAGATTATATTTAATTAAGTATAGTTACAATATGAACGACAACGATCAAACTCAAGATATACACGATAAAGACACCACGTCATAAATGGCTCGCCGGGCAAAGTAAAATAAGAGTACTCGGGTGGTGGTGTCGTAGTGGTGTGGTGGACCGGTGGTGGCTGGGTGGGGGGACGTTGAGTCACTTGTTTCGAGGAGGAGACAAAGGTAATCGCGTGGGGGGTGAGATTGTCGGGGACGTGCTATATCTTTTTCCGGCGTGCTCAGCTGCTTTGCTCGCTTGTGCTGCTTCCAGTCCACAACTTCTACATACCACAATATACATTGCCCCTTTTTTCAACCCTTGCTCCTCGCTTTTTTCAGTGTCTTTCTTGGTGCTTTTCGCCGCACCTAATCATTATACGCTCTAGATTCCCCTTCCTTCTATTTTACATCCATCCAATCCGTGATGGAACCTTAGTGAATATTTTAGGAGTAAAATAATTAATCTATCATTAATTCAGATATTGAGTTTGAGTTTTAGAAAAGTCTTCCAGGTTAGGAAATTTATATTTTCGTGATAAGATATGTTCGGATGAAGTCTTCTATCGAGTAATATGAAATTGGGTCAGTCAAGCAGTCATCTTAGTTAGCTTATACGGGCGTAAAAGATGCCAGAAAAAAAGAACATAAGAAGTGTTTGCAAGTAGGTTCCGTTTTTTTTTATAAGTAACAAAACTTTTAATTTAACTCCAAGCTGCAGCGTAGTTGGTAGGTATTAGGTAATGATCTCTTTATGAGAAAGATAATGTATTCAGTTCATAGTAGTTTAATGAATGAAATTTCTAGGCTTTTATAATAAAAATATAAATATAAACAATAACAGAAAATTCTGGACAAACCTTCTCTGGCTAGTTGGATTAGAAATATATTATAAAAAAAAAAACAGAAAAAAAAGGTAAGCTAATTGATCAAATTCATTTCAATCATCTAAGAAATCTCTCAGATTTTGTGAATAAAATATTACTAATGAAAGTATTTTGGAGGACATTTCAGTTCTGTGGCTTAAGCAAATACTATTGTAGTATACAATAAGGCCCAAGGGCCGCCGGACTCCACTCTCTACATGCAGGTCCAAATCTTTCAAGTTGTGGGCTTTTCACCAGACGCCCTCTTTCTTCTTATTTATTCAAGAGCGGGCCGAAGCCCAACATCCCAAATTCTTTTAACAAACAAAAACAGAGAAAAAACATGATAGAAATGTGCTCAGTTTTTCTTTTCAAAATATAAAAAAAAACAGGTGATAAATGATTATTACAATGATTAAGGTTTGCCCAAATGTGCATGGAAGGACACAATTTAATTTCATTGACTCTATAAAAGAAACTACTCCTAACTAAATGGTATTAAATATCGCTATTACGTTACATAACGTCCGATATATAACGTAATTTTGACTCTCTATTACCGTTATTCCCGTTATGTAATATTTTGGTCCCGTTCTGTACGATATTGTTCATTATTGTTATCATTTTTTGTTATTTTCCGTTATGCACCGTTATACGTTACAAGTTAATAAAAAACTCATTAGGCCTACGAAATCACACTCATATAACTAAACTCAAGTCTCCATGAAATAATAAATTAATGATAGATTGCTAGTTGTAGTATGGACAACAATACCATAACCATGGTTATGGAACGTTCAACCAAGATAGCCAAGGTTTTAATAGTTCTTCAAGTCTCTCTTCATTTCCATATCTTCAATATATGCCTATACACGAAGATTTTCAACATTCACACTCTTACTATGGGGAGCAACAAAAAAATAGAAAATTATTTGCTTACTTTTCATACTCCTTTGTTTATTCGGCATCAACACAAAGATAAAGGGAATAAGATGATAGAGATAGTAGTAGTAATAATCATTATTTTTATTATAATCTTTTTAAACAGTCATTCCGAGAATGAATAATGTATGTGTGTATTGGTGTGTATATTTTTTATTATTTTACTTTGCAATGTGTTTTCTATTAGAGATGATTTGTGTAAAACTTAATTAAGATTTTTTTTTAATTAAAGTTTGCTATGCATACTTTATTATTTATTTAAAAAATTAATAATTTATATATTGATTTGATTAAAAGTATTAATTATCTCCAAACTTATGTAACTTTTTTACAATTTATAGATTAATTGTAGCTGCTATGGCCGCGCCTATTATGTTATACTGTTATTTTTTGCGATTCTACGATCGTTACAATTTCCGTTACATTACCTGTTATCGTTATTTAAAACCATTTTGTCATTGCTCAATGTTCGTTTGTTTTTTGGCATCCTTGGTCAGAGGATTTAGAGAAATGACAACTGGCTATCTATGTTGGGTCACCTACGGGTTCATAATGATGGTCGAGTGGGGTTGCCAAATCATCATTAGACACCCAAATCCATACTAATAATTTGCAATTAGTCTACCCAATTTCTCTGCAAATTACAATAGCAACAAATTTATTTATTTATTTTCTTCCTCTTTTTAAGTCATGAGTTTCTACTCACCTCAATCCATAAGTAAACTTCAAGATACTAGGCATATGTAGTTACTCTGCCACTAACCAGTCCGGACTTCAAGATTACTTCAAATATTTCCTAATCTTTGGTTTATAAGAATTTGAACTTCATACTATTTTTTAAAAATTTCTTTAGTTTTTTTTATCGCGACTCCAATTTTAACATCTTTAGTTATTATTTTTTTTATCTTCGCGAGTTTTATTATTTCCATTTTAATAGGAGACTAATCAAGCGGTGTGTTGTATTATCGATTTGTGTGTGTGGTTAAAAGCTGTATTATCAAATTTGCTTATAATACAATGTCTTTACTCGACATATGAAATTTGTGCGTCTAAATTTGTTTACAATATTTTGTTTCATTTTATAGTCTTGTGTAGGAGAGGAGAGTGGATAATAGGTGTGTAAGCGGCAATTCATCATCGCGATTAGCGCAGTGCAATGTCATCGGATTCTTGAAAAATGAGGTGGGTAGTTAGTACTTAGTACCAAGAAGCATGTATATAGATTGCATTTGACTAGTAATTAATTAAATTAATGGAAAATAATACTCCTACTGTCTTTTCTTTTCTTTTCTTTTGGGTCAAGGAATTTGCATTTGCAGTGGCTGTTGGAAACATCTGTATTCCATGTTCTTGCATGTTCGTAAAAAAAAATGAAAAATGAAAAAAAAAATACACACCAACCTCTCTTTGTCTGTCTGATTAAATATTAAAAAAATCTCTCGATTCTCTGCCATATCTTCTTCTTCATCCACTTTATTCTACTTAGAAAAAGAAAGAAGGGATGGAAGAAAATGGGTATCAAAGAATAAGAATATATATTGTTCTTTCTTTCATGTCGAACAAAAAGCTCCACTCATATAACTCATCGGAAAGAAGCATTTCATTTAAGTGACTTCCTTTTCCTCCCGTGATTTCATGCGTCACAATTCACAACTAGTCGTATTCGTAATAGATTAATTCTTTAAAAAATTAGTATTCACATCAAATAATAAGTATTTATCATCTTACTTAAAAGATGAAATTGTCGAATCAATATTGACAGTTTGAAAATGCCAATATGAATACCTTTTATGACATTTCCTTTGATAATTTAATTTTGAGCATATTTCATTACTTATATCACTTGACTACGAAAACGCTTCATTCACACTGCTCAACCAATCTCCAATCATAAGTAAGGGAAAATGCACCATATGATCTTCAAAGTTTTACAAAAAAAATTGATTAAGTCTCTAACGTATTTTGAGGTTCAATAAAATCTCTAACGTTTGTGTATAAAATTCGATTGGGTCATAACTCATAACCCTTTTATATCTAAAAATAGGTCCTAACAAGTTTTTTTATTTATTTTTTCCTACCTTTTTCTTTTCTTTTTTTCTTTATTTTTTTGTTCGTTTTTTTATTCTTTTATGAAGCTACTTTTATTTATTTTTCTTTATTTATTTTCTTTTTAATATTTTGGGTCTCACTTATTAGATAATATTAATAAAAAAATAAAAAATAATAGAATGAGTTGCCACGTAGAAGTTTTTACACAGTAGGAATTTTAACGAATAAAAAATATAACATTAGGAATTTTATTGAATATTGAACCTAAAAATATATTTAGGATCCTATTAAATATTTTGTAAAATATTGGGACCCTAAGGTATATTTTTGGTTGAAGAAAAATCGTTTAAAGAGGACAGATGTGGAGAATATATAAATAACTTTTTATCTTTCGGTTTTTTCTTATGTACGATTCCATGAATGTGACTTAAAACGTGAGCATAGAAAAAACATTTGGGCAGCAAGGTGGTCAGTGTCCGCGTAAAATTCTAATACTTTAATTAGTGAAAATCCATCATGTTAAATCATCAAAATAATAAATAGTAAATAAACTAAATATGGAAGTGTGCCTGAATTTATTATAATTTAGATTTTTTGGTCTTACGGTTCTGATTTGATACATGCAATCGGGAGAAATCTAGAAAGAAAAAACTCTTATCTTTCTACGTACCGATAAAATAATAGAGAAGACAAGTGTATGTATAACTTGGGATCATAACCCTTTTATATCTACGTTAAACTTTATTTTTAATTTAGTGTATTATAAAATTAGAAATTACTAATAGAGTTTCTACACATATATTTTACTTAATTTAAGTTCATTTAGTTATAACCAAATTAGAACATTTTAATAATTAGGTAAATTTGTTATAAAATTAAAATAAAAAACTCAAATACTATTTTTGAGAGGGATTTTCTGAATGCTTTTGTTTCCTCACTCGGTCAGGACATAGGATTCTGAGCTTCGACAAGAAAGAAAGAAAAAAAAGTCAATTCCGATAGGTACGGACTTCGGCATGCATAACACAGCATACGATCAATTGGGATTGAGATATAAAATATAACTCATACTCCCTCCGTTTTCGTTTACTTGTCGCTGGCTACTATTCCTGTCGCTTTGTAAAGCGGCC
>NBIL01059678.1:0-12373 GCA_002752925.1 Viola pubescens var. scabriuscula | reverse complement strand
TAAAAACGGCAACACAAGACGTGCGTCTAGCATATAAGACCGAATTCCAATATCTGATAAGGCAAGAAATAGGGAGAGTTAAAGTCACTCACAAACTAACTAAGATCGATCTCGAAAGATAAATATTAGAGAGGTGTCACCCGCTTCAAGAAAAAATACATCAATCAGGATCGAATTTAATATCAAATTGCCAAGAGCGGAACCAAATAAAACACCTATCTATGTGCGAGCACCGAGCAAGGGAAGGTGGACCGTGGAATCAATAAGTTTCATTCATAAATGGGAGGAAAGCAACATATCTACGCCGGACTAGAGTAACATGAAAAACTTGTTGCTCGAACATCAAATTTCTCTCCAACTAGAGGCACATATTAGTCCAAAAAAATAAAAATGAAAAAGAAAAAGAAAAACATAAAGCCATATATGGTAATGGTATATATGTACTATTAAAGCGAAACCCACTGTTTACGTTTTATGGAATTTTCAGAGCATTTCATTTCCAAAAAAGAAAAAGTTCTCCCTAACAAACTAACTAGTAGTAGTATTTAATTATAAAGGGTTTAGTTAAAAGAAATCAGCGATTAAATTTTGGCAAGGCGGGATTTCCATTTTAGCAACAAACTTTCTTAAGAAATTCCGAGTTTTCATGTTGGCGGATTTGGCGAAATTTAGTATGTTTGAGATTCATTCCTCGGAAATGGAAATTATAATGAAGAGATAGGATTGTTGCGGTTATTCATGTAATCTGCCAATTTTATGGGTCTTCAACAATGGAGTTATCCTTACAATCTGGAACGACCTTCATGGCGACTTCTTGACTGTCTATTGATTGAGCTCTGCAACAATTTCTTATTTTTTCTAACGACAATTGAGTAGGATGATGACATAATTAGCTTGCTTAAATAGAGTTTCAATTCTACTCCCTCTCTGTTTTAATTTCCTTCTCTATTTACACTAAAAAACTTGAATCAATCCGCCCAAACTTTTTGTTTCTTTCGTTTTTTTTCAATTTTGCGCCAAAAAAAGCACATGATCTTGCTTCTGCGATTGTTCGGAAGACAAGAGATAATTAATACCTGAGATTGTTGGGAAGACAAAGCTTTTGAGTATCCAAAACTACAATTAAGATTGTTTAGGGATAGTTCTGTCAATACTTACAAACGGTGCTCTTGGAAATTGAAAAACGACTACTAAATCGGCAAAACCAATCCTTAAAAAACGACAACTATTTAGGCTTGGAGGGAGTAGGAAGAGATGGAGTAATAAGTTGTCTGATAGAATAAAAAAAAGAGTAATTAGGGAAAATAAGGTTATTTTTGTCAAAAAAAAAATCCTTTGAAAAACGCTGATAATTTTTATAGTACTCCCTCCGTCCTAAAAAAAAAAAAAAATCTTACAATTCACTTTCATAAGAATTAAAGAAATTATTGATTCATGTTTTTAATATATTTCTAGTCAATTCCTTTTAATAACTTTATTAATTACGCTGAACACATGGAGTATTTCTTGAACTGACATACAATTTGGATTAGAGGGAGTATTCAAAGAAAAAACATATTTAAAAGAAAAAACAACATTCCACCCGTGCCAATGTTTCAAAATTAATGCTTCAATCCAAAACAAATCAAAGAATAATACTTCCTCGTTCCATATAAAATGTCACTGGAGTTAAAAAAAATTATTATATATAAAATGTTATTTTTTTATTTTCTATGTATCTAATACCAAATCAATAAAATTTTTCTTTTATCGTTCGTGTAAATTAAAGTGTATGTTAACTTCTTTTTTGGTTAAATTATTATTGGGAAATTAAGAAGCTATTCACAAAACCATTCCTAACCATATCCGTACAATTTCGATTAAAATAATACCCCCTACATCTTTTAAAAAATGACTTTTACTATTCTGACACGTATTATAAAATGGCCGAATAACTCACTATTTGAGATAATTTTACTCCTAATTTTTTCTCGGAAGTATGTTAAGGATTAACGTACGTTCAAAAAAAAGTACGAATTTTTTTAGGGTCAAATAGTAAATCATCCGGCCGCTTTGAGATGCATGGCGCGCCGTTCTTTAAAAGATGGAGGGAGTATTTTTTAAGAAATAAAGGGAGTATTTAAATAATTAACTTAGGTTCCGGCTTGGCGAATGAGAAATGAAAACTACATTTTTCAAGTTTGAGTGGAAAAATAAAAAAAAGAATTAGGCCCCGTTTACTTACGGAGAATTTTTTGGAAATTTTTTGTTTTTCAAAATTCTGTTTCGTTGCTACAGTACGTTTTCTGTTTTCCAGCTTTCATTTTCCAACTATAGAAAAGTAGAAATCGTATTCGGTAACAACTATTTTTTCCTTTTTTGAAAAACGGAAACCATTATTTTTGTTAAATCAATTTGATTTTAATTAAAAAACAATGCTAATGTCTTTTTTTTCTTGAGATTAATAAACTAAATAGTAGCCCATTTTAAGTTTGTTAAAGATCAAATATAAATATGGTTAACATATTCATGTATCAATTTTCAAAAGCACAAATCATTTAGGGGCCGTTTAATTTTTGAATTTTTTTCTAAAAATTGGAAAATTTTCCAAAATCTGTTTCACAACCGCATTTTCCAATTAGAAATTTTTCTGAAAATTTTTCCGTTTTCCAAATGGAAACATTTTTTTCAGAATTAACACTACAAATACTCAAACTTTTGGAAACAACATATTTAAAGTTTTCCAAATTTTCCTTTACTTTATTTTTAAAGTGGGGTCTACAGGTCAATTTTACTCTCTTTAATATTTTTTAATTTTTCTTTTATACAAAAACTCAATTTTCTTACTTAATGCTTTTAACAAAATAAATTAAAAGTTACGAAAATATAATCTTCATCTCAAGATTAGTAATTATATATCTACGTTTCTTATTTTTTTTAATATTTTATAAATGAGTTTTAAACTAATTTAGAATTAATTTACAAGTATTTTCATTTCCGCATAAAACACTCCCTTCAAACTAATATTTAAAAAATAGATCTCGTGACGTGGCGAGATGAGATTGGTTTTCCAAATAGTAAATTGTGGAATTTTTTTTGTTGTGAAACAGATTTTGAATTTTTTTCCAATTTTAGAAAATTTTTAAAAAATTCTCCGTAAGTAAAGGGGACCTTATAAACTCTCACTTAACACTCGAATGAAAATTATGTTTTTAAGCGGAACGATTAAAGAGAGTAACCGGGAAGTTGGATTATTAAAACTTAAAACCAAGACAAGAGACTTAAAAGGAAGCAACCAATTAGAGACGTAACGGTTGTAGAAGAAAAGGTGACAGCATCACGCGGCTCAAGTGACGAAGGAAAAGCCCAACAACCCATCACATGGCGTTGTACAAAAAGCCAACAAAAACCTCAAGAAACCCACTCTCCTCCTCTTGCAGATATACTATCGTAATCCTAATGCGACGTCTTCTAAGTAGTACACAACACGGAACACCTGCACGGCTGCACGCACTCTCCATTTCTAGCAAGTAGTCACATCTATTTATCTTAATTACCCATCACCTAAATTCATAAATGATGCTTGGGTATGTAAATCTGTGTCGTCTGGGTGAATTCAATCAACTAATAATCACATTTTGTAATTTTTTCCTCGAAATATTGCTATTTTAATTATTACTACTAACATTATTCTTAGTTCATATGCTTCTCCTTCTATCTTAACTAATATGAATAATAATTTGATCTATTAAAAATTAAATTAAATATTTTATCTTTTAATACAAAACACAATCTAAAGTCTAAACTGCTTATTATTAGTATTTGGTTTTATATAAAAAAAAGAGACTGCTTATTATTTTAAAGAATTAGTGTTAGTGAAAAAAATCTCTTATACTAGTAACTTATTATTATTATTTTTTTCCAGAAAAGAAACAGAGACCATGTTAGATACGCAGAAAATGACCTATATAGCCTCTGTGGCCAGGTACTTGGAGTTGGACAGAGCTTTTCCGTCATTGTATCCGCTCATTCCCGATACGGATTATAACTAAAGAAAACTTTCCCACCAATTTTCTAATCGGCCCACCCCACGCTACACAAAACCCGCGACCTTCACTCTCTCTAACATACACCATATGCGCACTGCGCTACCTTCTGCCACGAAACCATACGTGTCGCGACCACTTTCGCCTTAAATCTTACGTGCGCTCTCCTCACAAAACTTACATAAGGTGCGCACTCACCCCCCCTGCGCCCGTTAGCTCCTCTCTCCTTAATTTTATATTTCCCCCCGCCCCCTCACTGCCTCCTCACCGCCTCTCACCTCGATTGTCATAAAATATATTTCTCTTCCCTTGACTACCGTCCTTATCCTTACATCACACTCCCACCCGAAACAAAATCACCGATTTTTTGGTCTGAAAGTCTAGAGTGACAAGAAGCGTGGAATCGACTCTGCAACTGCAAAACTTCTTAATTTTCTTCATTGATTTGAATCCTAATTCGTACATTACAGAGAAAGAGAGAGCTGAGCAAGTGATTGATCGAGTCTCAGGTTCCAGTTTGACGAATTCTTGTGTTCAGCCGTGACGAGTTGGTAATACTATTTTTTTTTTCCAGTCTCGTGACGGCTTAGTAGAAGAAAAAAAAAAGAGTGAAGAAAAATGCCTCACAGAACAACTTACTTCTTCCCGAGGCAATTTCCAGATCGGTCTGTATTCGATTCACCTGCTAAGAAAGCGTCAGATCACGAGACTAGTAAGATCAATAAAGATGCTTTTACTCAAAAGTTGACGCCGTCAAAGGAGGCGATACCACCACCAACACCGCCATCGGTGGTGGCGACGCCGATTTCTGATCTTTTCACGAGCAGTGACGACGAAAAATATCACCACAGCAACAAACAAGTTGGCGAGGGTGACAAGTACAAGCAGAAGAAGAAACAGCTCGCGGCTTTCTTGGACTGGTTGACGGAGAAGAAAAGCGACAAATCGGCGAGTCGCGTGAAGTTAAAACGTTTGGCATCTGATCAGGAGGATGGGAATGAAGATAAAGATGGCGATGAACGCCAGATGTTGCTTGCGTCGGAACCGGAATCGGAACCGGTGGTGACGTCCGTTCCTGAGATTGTAAAAGTGCGGGATGTTGATCGGAACTTTGACCGGCAAGTGTCGCTTCCGAGATTATCCAGCGGGAGCAGTTACGCTGGGAGCTTATTTTCCGGGGTTACCACACTGGATGGTAACTGCTTGAGTGAGATTAAGAATGAAACGGAAACGACGTGCGCTTCGACTGTAAAAGCTGAGGTGGTACAAGAAGTGCTGGTGGCGGAAAAGAATGAGGAGGAACAGAAGGAGATAAGAGCGGTGGAGCGGAAAGATGAAAACGAAGGTGACGTCATCGTCAGGGCTAGAGAAAGCTACTGCTTACAGCGCACGTTAGCTAAACGGCTCAGCTTCCACGCCGGCCTAGCTAGTGAGCTCGTACTTTTCCCGGATGGGCCGCATGATCAGTCCTCCAACGCTCACACCATTTCTTATCGTTTATGGGTACTTGTTTTCATTACACTTGAAAATCATTTAACACAATTTGTGAAAAACCAAACGGGAGGGCTTATTATTGTGTTGTTGTTTATTTGATTTTAGGTCAGTGGATGCTTATCTTATAATGATAAGATTTCGGATGGATTTTATAATATTTTGGGGATGAATCCGTACCTGTGGTTTATGTGCAATGATGTGGAGGAAGGGAGGCAGCTGCCCTCTTTGACGTCATTGAAGAAGATTGAGCCAAGTGATACTTCAATGGAGGTGGTGCTTGTTGATAGGCGTGGGGATGTGCGGCTTAAGGAGCTTGAGGATAAAGCTCAAGAGCTCTATTTTGCTTCAGAGAATGCGTTGGTACTGGTGGAGAAACTGGGAAAACTTGTTGCTGTTTACATGGGGTAAAGGTTCATAGCCTGAGCCAGCAATGGAAGTACCTTTTCATTCTGTTCAATTTTAACTGTGATCTGTTAAATTTGTAGAGGGAGCTACCCTGTGGAGCAAGGTGATCTCCAGAAGCGGTGGAAATTGGTTAGCAGGAGATTAATGGACTTCCATCAATGTATCGTGCTTCCTATTGGTAGTGTATCTATGGGGCTCTGTAGGCATCGTGCAATCCTATTCAAGGTAAGAACTCTGTTTGTGTTTTTATTTTTCAAAATTCTAGTTCTCCATGGGTGATGAAATATACGCTATTACTGTGATGGAGCATGTTTCTAATTCGATATGTGCATGGTGGTTTGTGGCAACTGGCAAGAAATAGAAATATCATCCACTGTGGTCCCTGCTTGGTTTTAGTAGCAAGGTGGAAAAGTGGTTGTCATATATTGAACATGAATTCTTGGACTTACATTGTCATGTTTCCAGAGTGACTTTCATTTTGCGCCATGTGCCAAACTTGACGCTTCTGCGTGCATGTGAATTTTGCTTTCCATTGTTATATGGGATGACTAGTTTCATGATTTACTGGAGACGTGCCTTAAATCTCACGCGATCATGTTCATTTTCATGAGCATCATTTCATTGGAAGTATAACTTGTAGGTATAGACTTTGGTGCATTCCTTACAAGAAAAGAAAATTGTAAAAATATGACTCTCTGAACAGGGGGCATTGGTATCGCATTGAGAATGCAACTGATTAAGTAAGAAGCATTTCACCCACAGTTAAGTAGAGCACTTCATGTACCTTCTTTCCTCTTATCGTTTAGTGAGGTATTTGTAAAGTCATAATGCATGGTGAAGTTTGTTTGCAATAATATATTATGGTGTTTTATATGGGCACTAAACCTTTTTTCCTACCCCGCAGTTTGCATGTCTGCTTGACTTTCGTGTATCCCTTGAAGCCACTTGGAGTAGAGTGAGCTGATGATTTTAAAAGATGTTTTTTTCCTCGGATGGTTTTTGTTTGTTTATGCGTCATTGAAAAAATACCAATTTTGGGAGAACTGTGTCTGGCTTTCTGAATTCAGTCTTAATGCATCAATTCAACCTTTTCTTTTCTGGGTAGAAGTGTTTTTCGTGGAGGATATATTACTGATGGTGTTATGTTTCAACTTATGCAGAAATTGGCTGACTTCATAGGTTTGCCTTGTCGGATAGCTCGTGGTTGCAAATACTGTGTAGCAGACCACCGGTCTTCTTGCCTTGTCAAAATTGCAGATGATAGACAGTTGTCAAGGTTTGGATGCTCTAGCCATTTTATTAGAGAATTACTTACAGGAGGAAAAAATACTGTAAATGGAAAAGGGAGGGGAAGAAAAGAACACCCTGCTTGTGCTTTCCTCTTGCTCAAAGATCTTTCCCTTGGTGTGGCTGTAATGCAACTTACAAAGAGTTATGTTCTTTAAATTTTTTAACCTGAAGAATGTTAATAATCTATCGGTCATTCTCTATGTTGTTGAATGGGCATAGGATAGTGTGTGTGTATTCTGGAAAAACCTTTGGGAACTTTCACATACAGTCTTCCATTAGGTTATTTGGCCATAATTACAAAGGTCTTAGAACTCATCTCCATTTTAGTTCTGCTGTTCCATTGATGTTTTGCTTATATAGATGTGCTCTTTTCTTAACAGGGAATACGTAGTTGATCTGGTTGGGCAACCGGGGAATATCCATGGCCCAGATTCTACAATCAATGGAGGATTCTTTTCTCTGATGCCTTCCCCATTCCAAATTTCTCCTCTCAAAGGAATCCAGCAATTAGACGAGGATCATGTGCCTTGTCAGATAGTAGACTCAAATAACACACATTTTCATGGAAATCCTTTAAGTTCAGGTACTTTTTGTTTAGTGTGCTTTAGAAAAGTTCTCATCCTTGATACATCGATGTTTGAACTCACATTAACAGGTCTGGGTGAAGGGTTCATTAAGCCAATTTCAATACTTGAATTATAGGACGTGATATTTTTGTTCTTGGTATGTTTATTAATATTGGATGGCGTTGCATTAGGTGGCTTGTCCAAGGTCTATGGATTGTTTCATGTTCCCTGTTAGTAGTATTTTTGTTTTTGCTTTGACTAGCTTAGGAGATCTTAGATATCAGGATGACCCTAATTGTGCATTTATTGATAGGGAGTGAGGAAGATGGTTGGTTAGAAAAGCTCAAAGTCTCCACTGGTGCTGCCATTGATCGAGCCTGCCTTGGGGAGGAACCATTTGTGATGCCCTTTGGTTTTAAAAGGAATGTTGAAGCTCCTTTTGCTACTGGGTCATCCAAGCATGAATGTTCTAGACATGAAGTGGATAAACTTGTTGTGACTGAGAAAATTGAGAATGTTGTAGCGAAAAGTCTGATCACAAACAATGGTGTCAAGCAAACTAAAGTCAGCTTATCCTGTCAGTCAGATTTGAAGGATGTCGAGAATAGACTCGACAGTCGACCAAGATATGTAAATCTGGAACCTTCACTTGCAATGGATTGGCTCGAGATTGCTTGGGAGGAGTTGCATATCAAGGAGCCTGTTGGTGCTGGTATTACCTCTATTTTAAGGTTATGACTTGGGTTTTTTAAAGAGCTGAAACTCTGTTCTTTCATAGCTTACATGAATTTGCATTCTTTCAGGTTCATTTGGGACAGTGCATCGTGCTGAATGGCATGGATCGGTCAGTATATTATGCTTAGTATTTTCGTTCATTGCTTTTTGTTGAAATAATTCTGTGCAATGCTTTTAGTTCCACAAACAAGTTGAATATTTTGCGTTACAGTGGCAATAACTTATCTCCTCCTCTGGAAGGAAAAAAATGTATCCCGACTAATATTTGAATTCAGATGTTAGTTAACCTTCCAAGCTTCTAGTGTCATTTAGAAAATTTGCAATCGCGCTGCCCAGACTTACAACTGTATATATGGTTCTATCAGGAAGTATAATCATGTTAACGTCTCTGTTTAATCCTTCCTTCTTTTACTCAAGTTTTGTAGCGAGTGATAGTCTCCTGGGGTGATTATGTTAATGAATAAACTCATGGTATGATTAATGACATTGTATTCTAAAGTAGGCAGATAGATAACCATAGTGTTAAAGCATGGTAACTACGGGTATGAAAGAAATTTCAAGTGCAATATTTTTTCCGAGTGCACAGCAGTTAATATAGTCATGTAAATTTGGATGTCAATCTCAACTGCTTTCAGAAGGTTATCGGATTGTGGTCTCTGACTTGCAGGATGTTGCTGTCAAGGTTTTAACTGTTCAGGATTTCCGTGATGATCAGTTGAAGGAGTTTTTAAGAGAGGTATGAACTAGTTGAAGTATTTATTTATATGATGCTGAAAGTTATTGTTTGTAAAAGGAAAAAAAGAAAGGATGCTTTTGATGAATCTACTCCGTTACTATATCTGTTTAGTTAGTTTTTTCTTCTTCTGTGCACCATATTTATCTGTGCTGTAAGGAATGTGGTAATCTTTGTTTCATATAATTGGTAACCTTAATAGATCATGCTCTGCATTAGCTTTTGGTCGTTCTTGGTGCCATGTCGTCACAACAATTTGTCTGTATACATTAATAGTCAAGCAGTAGTAAATTTCCCATTCACAATTTGAGATGGCTGTAGTGACAAAATCAGTACCTGTCAGCACATCATTGATGATCTAAGCACTACATACTTTGAGGATAAACATTTCCAGCTTTGAGTCTCTTTTACATGGAAAAGAAAGATTGCTACACAATGTTCTAATTAAATTCTCTTCAGGTTGCAATAATGAAACGTGTTCGCCATCCAAATGTGGTTTTGTTCATGGGTGCTGTTACAAAACCACCTCATTTATCAATTGTGACGGAGTACTTACCTAGGTAAGTCAACATCTATTTGCAGGGTAAGTACTTCTTGGTCATCTGGTTTAATTGGTATTCTTAATCCACTTACGATGGAACAGGGGGAGTTTGTACCGCATCATACACAGGCCAGCTGCTGGAGAATTATTGGATCAAAGGAGGCGATTACGCATGGCATTGGATGTGGTCTGTAATGATGTGTTCGATTTTGTTTCTGATTTGTAAGACTTTGTTGTTGCAAAAATTGATGTGTGTTTTCTGGATGCAGGCAAAAGGGATCAATTACCTTCATTGCCTTAATCCTCCCATCGTTCACTGGGACCTCAAATCTCCAAATTTATTGGTTGATAAAAATTGGACCGTAAAGGTAGATGATTGATTTTTGCATGCCCGTGTATTTTCCACATGTAGGAATCTTGCTACGTAAGGGCTCATTTGACACTTGCGGTTTCATGGACAGGTGTGTGATTTTGGGTTGTCTAGATTCAAGGCAAATACGTTCATATCATCGAAATCAGTAGCAGGAACGGTAAGTGCCCATCCCTGATGCAGTTGTTTCCCAATTTTAGAGGGTACATTAAGGCAAATCAAGTGGGTTGTACTCACTAGCTGGTAATGTTGCTGATGGTTCTGTGGGTTACTTTGATCTTTCAACTATCAACATGCATAGTCAGGAATTTCTGTCAACATCTTGCGTGCTGGTTGACAGTTTACGCCAATGCAACTCTAAACTCTCAATGTTTTGTTTTCAGCCCGAGTGGATGGCTCCAGAATTCCTTCGCGGGGAACCCACAAATGAGAAGTCTGATGTGTTCAGTTTTGGAGTCGTCTTGTGGGAGCTTGTGACCATGCAGCAGCCATGGAATGGGCTTGGTCCTGCTCAGGTACTATTCGTTACCATTCTTGGATGTGTCAATTTTCCCATCAATGACACAATTGCATCATGGAAGTGACAATTGGAGTCATGTTCAAAGCTCTATATTTGCCCTTTTTGTGGGATTGAAGTAATGTGGTGGGCCGTTTCAGGTGGTTGGAGCTGTAGCTTTCCAGAACAGAAGGCTCACCATCCCTCCAGGTACATCTACAGTCTTGGCTTCCCTCATGGAAGCTTGCTGGGCTGAGTAAGTTCCGCGGACTCTGTAATTTTGTTAGTTGTCCATTTAAGTTGAATGCCTTTTAGTGCATTGCTATGCCGTTTGTATTGTCTCTGCTCTAAACATTGCGTGACCACATCAACTGCACATTTTTGTAGCTCAAGTGAATAGAAATCACATCTAGGCGGTGTAGTTACCGCAGTACATGACATAATTTCTAACTCTCTTCTTTTTTCCTGATTGACAGTGATCCAGCACAACGTCCGTCTTTCAGTAGCATAGTTGACACGCTGAAGAAATTGCAGAAATCTCCGCTGCAGGTGATACAGATGGGTGCAAAATGAAGGGGAGAGCTCTCACGTCACCAGGTTGCTTGATGTAAAATCTCTTTGGATGAGCTGGTATAGAGTTTTAGTTGACAGCAGGAGGAAGAATGCAGAAGCCCTTTAATTATGTTACTAACAGATCGTGGTCCGGTTCTTAGCAACTGTAGATGTGCTGCTAACCCCATTAGGAAGGCATCAAAGCCGAAACCTGTCATCATAAGATGGGATGCTCAAAAAAATTCCTCATTGCAATTCCTCATTGAGTGGCCTTACAGTCGTTAAGTTATTCCTCATTGCAAATCCGAGACTTTAAAAATTCGGAATTTGCCTTCGTATGTAATTTTGTTGTAACGCGGTTCTCTGCATTTTATGACCCATGTTTATATTATAATTTAAGTTTAATAAAATTTAAAGCAATCAAAACGTATTCATACTTAATAGTATTCTTTTTGTAACCAATTCGCGAGGAATAGGAGACTGAAAATTCTGAATACAGCTAAAAAATATTATTCACAATAAAAAATTAAATTTTATTAACTTTATTCTTATAAATTCTGTTACATCAATAATTTTTGTTTAGAATTATGATAAATCGGATACGTTTCTTTAGCATTCAAAGTTGAAGCCATTTTTGACCGTTGGAACTTGGTAGCTCTTTTTTTTTGGTTTGGGGAGGAGGGAATATTGGAATTGGATGATAATGGGCTGGTAGCTCTTCTTTATTCAAGCGGCAACAACTGTAATTACAATCTCATATGGGCTTGGTCTTGGGCTTGACGGGGAGCCCACATCGATATGGGCCCGGTCATTACAGTTTCCTCCAAAGTCAAAGTCGATCAGCGACGACTACTCGTCTGCTCGTGTTCTCATTCTAGAACTAAATTCCTAATTGATTCCTTGCTCGTAGACTCGTAGTTTTCAGTTTTCAATCCTCCAGTAAAGCAAGGCGGCATATTAATAATATTAATATCCGATCCATCCACTGTCTAAATCTGCATATAATAATCGGTCCCTTTTTCATTTGTAGATCTCAGTAAAAACTGGAAAAGGAAAAGGTAAGAGAAAGGTAGAAGATGGAGATGTGGGGCGATCTTCTTCTCCAAGCGTGTCTGATTCTCAGCGTCGTGTTCTTCTTCCTCCACATGCACAATTACCCGCAAAGA
>NBIL01059631.1:0-13790 GCA_002752925.1 Viola pubescens var. scabriuscula | reverse complement strand
GAATGATGGAGCATATGAGATTTTGGGCCAAATATGGAGAGGATGGATCATGATTTAGAAAGCTTGCTTAATATTAAGAGAGTATTAAGGGCTTCATGAAAATTTCAACAAATCATCTTTGATAGGTTTGAAACTTTTCCGGTGAAGTATCTCGGGGTGCCTTTGGGGGCAAATCTTGAGAGTGCGCGAAACCTCTTATCGACAAAATGAAAAAGTCCTAGTTTGTGGAGAGTGGGATTGCGTTGATTAATAAGTTGATGTTAATTAATGCCTTAATTATGTATTACTTATCTATCTTTTCCATTCTTGTTGGTGTTGCTCATGAACTCGAAACCATCGTAAGAAGATTTTTGGGGAAAAGAGTTGAAAAAAGGGTCCTAAGAAATAGCTTGAAATAGTTACACTCATTCAATTAACATCTTATTACTTTTTAAATTACCATCATGCTTGTCAACACTTGGATATTATAAAGAAAATTCTCATTTTTTTCTTTAAAATTCTTTCCCATTTTTTCCCTCCAATTTATTATAGTGGTATGGATAACACTTGGTAAAATTTAATTAATTTTTATGTAAGTTTAAATTTTGAAATGACATCTATTAAATAGAAAAAAAAAGTTAAATAATTAGCAACTATCATTATTGAAAAGTTATACTATTCTAGTATGACTTTTAGAATTTATTATTCTAAAAAATATGACTTTTTGGATTTATATATTTTAAAAATGCATTTTCACTCTTTATGAATATCTAAGATTAAATTTTAAAAGATTTCAAAAAGTAAAAGATTAAATTTAAAAAAAGACATCTTTTAATTAATAAAAACTTTAATAAAAAAGTATCATTTAAAAGTTGGGTAAGGTACATAAAAAACCTTATAGTTTTTAAAATATTTCCAACTCCTAGTTACTCTTTTTGACACCTAAAATATATGATATATAAATGACTTGTAAGGTAAAAATAATGGAGAAAATATGGAAAGAAAAAAACATAATTAGTAAAATGAACAAGCTGAAAGTTCGAAGAAGGTAATTGTTAATATTTTTCGTAAGGGGTATGTGTTTAAGGTGATTAGCGGAATGATGTTGATGTTGTAGCTCCTTCTTTGATGTTGAACCTCAATTTTACCTCCTAAGTCATAAGGGTTTCTCCTTGTGATAGACATTCCAAAGCTTAAGTTAGATTCAAATATGTTGGGTTTTTCAGCTTAAGGAAGTCAATTAATGAGTAGATATCAATGATTAGAAGGATGATTGAAAGGTAGTAAGTAATTGTTTGTCGAATGTGGTAGTTGTGTGTTTTTATGATAGCATTCAATTGGTTATGCTTAGAAAATGTGAGGTTTATGTAGGCTTCAGACCTTAACCCTTGAGAATATGGATGTCATTTTTCCTTGATAATATATTGTTCAACTTGTACTCTAAGTTGCATTAAATGCGACCCTAATTTTCTGGGACTCTTTTTCTCTTATGGAATGTCTGCTTTCCAGCCTTAATTAATGACGCCAATTCTTTGTTGCAGGGGTCTTAATGACCTTGTACTTTTTCTGCAAGAGTGGTTAGAGAATAGATATAGAGATCTAACACTTAGCAGGGATCTCGCTGAGATTCAGTTCGCTTAGGGGCAAGTGTAGCGACTCCTCCCTTTCATTTGCTAGTTGCATATTGACTTCCCTAACTCGCTACTTGCTTTAGATGTTAGCGAGTTGGTTGAGCTCGCTCCTTTAGCCCTTCGCGAGATGACACAATTCGCTTCTTTGGACATTCGCTAAGTGACGTAGTTCCCTTCTTTGTGGCTAGTGCGCTCGTGTTCGCCTCGTCAGAGCGAAGTGGCCGCCTCTCGCTGTCCTTTGACGAGTTAGCTTCTCTCTTCGTGAAATGTTCCCTTTCATTGTTTAAAGAGCTTGTTAAGCTTCTTTTTCGCTAGAAAAAGAAAGGTATAATCCCCCTTATTGTTGCATTTTCATGCTTTATATGTTATCAATAATTAGTTTAACTATTGAAATATTAGGAAGATGAAATAATAAGAAAATTAGTTGCAATAGTTTATAAAGTTTTTCTATGTGACTTTATGAGCATTATATATATTCATCTTTTTTACTTGAGTAAAAATATTTTTTCATGTCCATACTTTTTCTTTTACAATTTTTTGTTGTTGTAAAATTGACCATTCTTACAGCAATTTTCTTTTCTATAAACCAACAACATTTATTTCAAAACCAAATTAATACTCTTTCTGTCCTTTAATAACTGACGTTTTTTTTACGTTTTTTTACTATTTAGAGTACTTGTCATTTTATCTTTTCCGAAGCATATATTTTGTGCAAATGACAATTTTTTTTTGAATCAACCCAATTTAATGATGGTGTGGTAATTTGAGTGGAAATTAAAGGTAAAAATAAAACAATGTGGAATAAAAAAATATCAAAGATCATTATCTTACGCTTTGCTACTATCTTAAAGCGTCTGTTATTAAAGGACCGAGGGAGTACAACATTTGTGACCATGACAAGACTTCATACAACAATGTTAGGACGAAAGTATTTAAAATAATAATTCAAAAATGCATATATATATATATATTTCTCTTTATTAATATTGATATAAATTAAATTACTTGAACTACAGTACTTTTTTTTCCCCGAAGAAGTAATGTGACCAAAATTGATTACACCAACTCAAAATACTCCTAAGTTATGTATGTTGAACCCAATGACGACCTTAAGTTCAACCAATTAATCAACCATATCACCATTTTATTCATAAGTTATATGGTTGCCATTTATATATTCTTGATTCAAAAGGTGCATAAATTATGTTTAAACAATTATGCATACAGACAATTTACATGGGATAAAACATTTTTTAAAAGATAAATTACATGAAAATGAAATGAATTGATAAAAAAAAGACTCCAATTTACCAAACTCATCTAAATATATAATAATTAAAAAAAAAAACTATAATATGTAACCTAATTAAATTAGGAAACCAGAAAGCTCATCTAGCGAAACTAATTGATTAGTTTTTACAGTTGAGCACACCGGCCCAAATCAAAATGGCAAACAAATAGGATAACCGAAGCATAAACACTAACGAGAACTACATTAATTGAGAAGTAAAGGATGAAGCATTTGGAAGAGCTAGACTAGCTAAAGGATCCATAAATCATGGAGTACTATCATTCATGACCATATGGAGCTGCAGCACAACCGGTTGACGCATCGCTTTTTTAATTGTGAGATTGGTTTCTGGTTTGATATACAGTATTGTAATCATGATAAGGATGATTAATAATATATTCAATATTTTATAAAAAATACTATTCATAACCAACAATAATTATACTCGAGAAAAAACTTGTACATTCTTAAATATGTCTTTAAGTTCAAGTATAATGAATGAAAAAAACCACCACAATAATTTTAAAAGCCTAACAAAAGCATATCTTAAGTTCGAACCTAATTAATGAACGAAGAAAACCACGATATTAAAAGCCTAATAATAACACGTCTCAAATTTGAGTGTAATGAATTGGAGAAAAACAACGTCAACCACCTAATAAGCCTAACAATAACACGAATTATCTTCTATTAAAAGGGTGGAGAAAATATTCCGAAAAAATAATTACATAGAATATCCTTTTGCATCACAATTACATGGAATATCCTTTTTATCAGGACGTAAGATAATTAGCATGATTGAAAGAGTAAAGGTGCAAGCATAGAGGATAGTTATTATTTGTGGGCGGAAGCGGAAGTGAACAGAACAACTCATCAATGGGGATGGATATATGGATACTTATTACTACTACAGATGCATGATTGTAATAATTGCAGGTGGGGGCAGGCAGATGAGTATCAATTGCACATATCAAGTTACAAAACAGTAATACAAGTAAGGTAAGGTGGTGTTTGTCGTCCAGACAAAAAATACAAAAATAGATACTCCCTCCGTCTTTTAATAAATGTCGTTTTTCTACGAATTTTTACTATTCATAGTACTTGTCATTTTATCTTTTCTGAAGCATATATTTTGTGCAAATGACAAAAAAAAAATTATACATCAATCCAATTTGATGATGGTGTGATAATTTGAGTAATAATTAGGAGTAAAAATGAAACAATGTGGAATAAAATAAGATCAAAGATCATTGTTCTACGAATTCTTACTATTTTAAAACGACATTTATTAAAAGACAGAAAGAGTAAAAGAAAAGAAAAGAAAAGAAAACAAGATCCACAAGCATGTAAATCCGTTGAACCGTGCGTTATATATATTCGATATATCTAATAAATATCTCTCGGTATTTAGAGGGTTGTTCTAACAATAGCTATAGAAGTTTTAAATTCGAACTCTTAATATACGATCGCATTAAAATTTATAATATAGAATTTTACCGTCTTTAAAATTCTACCCGGTTCGAATTTAGAATAATGCAAAGAAAAACAAAAGGAGAGCATACCATAGCATGAGGTTACGTCTGGATCAGATGGAAACGTGGATGGATGATAGAGAGATTGATTCTCTCTTTTGTCTTTCTTTCTTCTATATATATCATAATAATATGCTTTTTTCCTGCGTCTCTGCGTCTGCGTGCACCAACCCTACACATAGCCTTTATATATATAATATTATTTATAGTATATAGTCTTCACTTCAACACGCAAACTTAAAAGGCTTTTCTTTTTCTTTTCTTTTCTTATTATTATTATTATTGTTTTGGTTTTTGCTATGCGTGCGCGTCACCCCCATCCATACTTATGAGTGACCATCTTATCAATGTCAGCTATCAAACTGGGAACAAAGAAAACCTAAAAGAAGCTTATTATTATTGTGTGCCAATTGCATGTGGCTCGCCGGCTGGCTGGCTAGCTGCCATCTCTCATGTCTCCTGCAAAACCCACATTTACTAGAGAAATCATACCCAAAACGGCACATTCTTTGAAGTTTGAAAGGTTCAAACGAAATTAGTTTTATATCTGAAAGAAACAAATATAGAAGGGGGAGATACTGAAAACCATTTGCACGATAACATTCAATTCACAAAAGGGTTTTTTCTTATTTTTATGAGTTATGACAACACATGTGATGAGAATCCGCAACATGGGTGTAATGATCAATTGTTGTTTTGATTTTTGTTTTATCATGAACACTCTCATGAATCTAGCTAGTATCAAAGCTTGCTAGGGAAAAGAATTAAAGATACCATATATGATCTCCTAATTAGAGATTAGGTGGGTGGTCCTTGATTACATTGTCAAGTGCATGGTGTGGTAGGGGAGGCAAAAGGGAGGCATGAAAAGGTCCATTTTGGGAATTTCGATGGTTTTGTTGAGGGGACAAAGGACAGATATTAGGGTTATTAATGGTGCAATATATATTACTACTATATATAACACATGAAAGACAGCAATAGGTATATACGGGGTCCTTGGTCACCGGAACAAGGGAATTTTAGGGAACAAACCCATACTCTCAGTCTTTCATTAGATGCCAATTAAGGCACCAAAATCAGGTAAAACTATTATTTAAAATTGTAAACCCTACCAAAGTGAAGCATTACCTTATTTAAATATTACAACCTAGACAGACATTGACAAACAACCCTCTCCTTGGAGAAACAAGATTGATGCTCTTTCCTAATCAAACATTGGACGTGTGGAATTAACACTTCTTTTTTTTTTTATGTATGAAACCACAAATGTATTTCTATCGTCATTAAACTATGACTAATTCACAAGCTCCTCCTAAAAACTTATTACTCTATACATAATAATTAAACGAATAATTATATTATAATTTAAAAGAACTTGTATGAATATCAAATCACTCATACCAATCAGCTGCACACAATGTAACTAATTGTTCTGTGCAGATAATTATTAAGATTTTTTTATATATATAAAAAAGCTATGCGTGCATATGTAGATAAAGTATGATAATAGAGAAATCAAAGTAAACAAAAAGGGAACTTAAATTAATGTCAACGCAGGCACAACATTAGATACCTATTAATAGCTACAACAAACAAATATGCACACTTTAAATATAAACTTTTATCAACAAACAAAAAAATGGAAGAATTAACCAGTCAACTGAAACAAGTAACAGTATATATTAGCAAGAAGAAGACTAATGTTGGTGGTAAAAGCTGTTCTTTTCCAAATATTTTCCTCATGAAACCCTAAACATTCAAATTAACCTAGCTAGCTAGATACCCCCATGCATGCACAGTACTAATCATTCATCAATCTATACGCACTCCTTTTAATTATAATCAAACACTAAGGTATCATTTATTTATCAAAGCTAATATAGCTAGGGCTTTTTTATCTTCCCTTTTTTGGAGAAAAAATCAAGAAGTTCAAGAAAAGGAGAGTAAATGAAGCATATATATGATTCTAGTTAATTGATGATTTAATTAACTGATAGTACAATTTATATATATTTAATTAATTCAAGAACAAACTAGAAAGAAATCAAGAAAAAGAAAGATTAGTAAATATCATCAACGCCAAGAGGAGACGGAGAAAAGGGGACGAGTCTGCCAAGCCAAAAGTGCGGAAGAATTGTTGAGAATCTGAAGCTGATAGCCTTCGGAAGGGTAATGGAGCCTTAGCAACAGCTTCGCCTGAGACAGCGCAAAAGTACTCAAGGGTACATTGCTAAAACCGCTGCTCCTCATCATCATCTCCCACTCCTCCAACCTTTGATGCCGCTCTCTCCTCCGATCACCTTCATTCGGCCCCACAACATCCATAATCTCCCTCCCAAACCACACCTCCTCCACCGCCATCCTCTCCCTGCTGTTCGGCGGCAGCGTCGCCTCCAACGACTCGAACACCGCCGTGTAACTGTCCACCGCTTCCACAAACCTCTCCATGAACCGCGCCTGGTTGTAGTTCGCCTCCCTCTCCGCCAGCGTCACCACTCTAGGGTTCAGGGCCTTCACTTTATGGAGGAACAGGAGGAGATCGCGGGGGTCGTCTTTCAGCAGGCGGTGGAGGTAGTGGACGCAGTTGACGGCGAGGGCCTCGTCGGGGAGGATTGTGACCGCGGAGGGGAGGTAGAGGGCTAAGGAGGTGGGGTGGTTGTTGTTGTTGAGGAGGAGCAGAGGGTGGAAGTGGAAGGTGAGACCTAATGATTGGGCGAATTTCAAGAGGCGGTCACCGGTTCGGTGGAGGAGGGACAAATCGTGGCCGGTGGCGGTGATTCGGAGGGTGGGAGGAGGGCGGAGAGCGGCTAATGCTTGCATCAACGGCGGCCATTGAACTCCATGCATGATGTCTAAATCTATGATGTGAACCGATTGCTGACCTACTTGGATGGCTTCTAGGATTGCTTGATTAGCGGTTAAATGGCTGAATCTTATGAAAGGGGTTATTTGGTTTAGGGATAAATAGCAAGATCTGATGCTCTCTTCTTCCTCCTCCTCCTTCTGATCATTGCTATTATTGGTGGTGCTGCTAGTTGTGATTGTGTTGTTGTTGTTGTTGTTAGTGATGAGTAGCGGCGGCGGGTAGGAGGAGGAGAGGGAGGTGAGGCGGAGGGAGAGGGCTTTGATGAAGTGATGGACTAGCCTTTCGGTGGAGTCGCCGAAAGGGGAGGAGGTGGCAGAGAGAAGGGTGATGAGGCGATGGGCGGCGGAGAAGTCGGAGTGGGAGATGAGGTCGGCGCAGGTGATGAGGAGGTGGCGGGTGCTGGTGGTGAGGAGCCTTGGCGGCCTAGGGTGGTGGTGATGAGGTGGAGTTTGGAGGTGTAGATCTATGGCTTCCTCATCTTCTTCCTCCATTAAAGGAAAGTTGAGGGAGCGGAGCATACAGATAGGTAGCTAGGTATGTTTTGTTTTGGTTTAGGGTAGGGTTTTGACTTTTGAGGGAGTAGTGGTGATGTTTTGAAGAACTTTTCTAATAATCAAGAATGTGAAAATGGAGGGATGATGATGATGAGAATGGAAACATGGAAGAAACATGGGGAGGAAGAGGGGAGAGTCTGGTAGTTGGATATATCAGAGATTTGCATTTCTTTCATGTATTGATGGATGGATATGATATATGGTGTGGTTTGGTACATTAATTGTAGAATGTTATGTGTGTCTGTATATATATACTATTATATTTATTTATGTAATGTATATATTAAATGTAAATAGTGTATAACGATGATTATGCACATATTATACATACTATATGATGGTGCGTGTTTGTGTAATTTCTAACACCTGCAAAATTTGCAGGAAATTGAAGACTCATGACACTGGTAGTGCAGCTCTTGGGAAAAATAAAGAGTAAAAACCACACATGAGTAATTATACGGTACACCAATTCCTATGAACGAATAAAAAAACTACACGTTAAGGTTGATAGTTACAAATTATGCGATTTTAAAATTTTAAATTAGCTAAATGCTCATTTTAGTCCCTATATTTGTCAAAAAAAATTAGAATTAGTCCATACGTTTGTCTTTGGATGAAATTGATCCTCATATTTTTATAATTAGCTAAAATCAGTCCAATTGATTTAATTTATTTTATTTTTATTTTTCAAAAATTCCAAAAAAATGTTATTCTTTATTAAAATCATACATGGAATTAATAACAAAATTATGAAAAAATATATCTTTTGGTCACGTAGGTTATTAGTAAAGAAACATATTTTCCGGAATTTTTTGAAAATAAAAATTAATTTAATTAAATCAATTGGACTGATTTCAGCCAATTATACAAACGTGAGATCAATTTCAGCCAAAGACAAACGTAAGAACTAATTCTAGAATTTTAAACAAACATAGGGACTAAAATAGGCATATTTAGCCTTTTAAATTTTAAAAATACTATAAACTTAGGTAACGGTGGATAAACCTCAAAAGGACCTATCCACTTGTAACCACCTTATTGATTTAAATGCACGTCTAGTTGGAATACGAGGCGCAAAATATAATTTTTCCATTAGATTTATTTTATTGAAAACACTAAATCCATTCTTCTTCTTCTTCTTCTTCTTTTCCTTTTAAATCATTTTTAATTTAATGGGAGACAAATCTTTGTTATTCGTTTTTTTCGTTTAAAAAATGGTTATAATTTGAGGATGATGTTTTGCTGACTTCTCGAGTCAGCTTACCTTTCAAAAAGTTACACTAAATAATATTTGTGTAACTTACCTTTCAACTCAATAAACACCTATTTTTAGTTTTTGATTATATATTTTTTTCCTAGTTTTTTCACTTAATTTCAGTTGTATTAGAAAATTTCCTATTTAGAGCTTTTGATTTATTAAAGAGAAAAATAAATTCAGTAAATGTTCCCGGACGGATGAAACTCTCTAATACCAAGATCTTGTAGGGGCAACGCCCCAACACGTTCTGATCAGAAGTAACAGTGGCGGTGTAGTTGACGATGGAGGTGGGGTGGTCAACAAGACGGAAAGTATGATGTTGGGTAGCCATTCTGGAACCAAAAGAAGGACCAAAAAAATAGAATCTAAGCACACCAGATACCTAAATTCCTTAGACCAGAGAGTAAGAAACAGAGAGATGTGAGTTGGTTTGGATGATGCTGTGATGACTAAGCACCAAGAAAACAAAAGATGAGAAAAACTACTCTAGTCATTTAACATTTTCTTGGGAAACAGAAACTAAGCACCAAGATAACACAAATTAACCCAACAATTTCATAGGTTATAACTTAAAGAAACTCATCTAATTGGGAAAGAAACATAGAGCTTGGATAAAAAAGATGAATCTAACACTTTCTTGTACAAAAGATAGAACAATTGAATAGCTTTCTCAGCAAGAAACAGAAATCTCACAACTTTATTAAGGAAACTTACCTGAGTAAACGATATGAGTAGAAGCTCCTCTTTGCAATCCTCATAATCTGATCTGCTGTCAGATCAGCAGATTGCCAGTTCTCTGCCACGTCCTCCTGCAGGTTTTGTGGTTCTGCCAAAAAAGTCGTGTTCGGGTTCAACTTCACGTTCGAGTGATCCCTCCAAGTTAGTCCACTTTTTCTCGTGAATTGGAAAATTATGAACCAATTGCAGGCTAGCACGCTTGTCATCTGCATCCTGTGCGGTTCGAAAGTGGATGAATGGAACGTAGCAAAAGAAATTCCGCAAGAAAAAGGGTAATTCAGTCGCATTCAAGAGACGATAAACAATGCAAGAGTTGTCATCCCAGAATAGCTCTAAGGTCTACGGTCTTCCATCTTCGCTTGTGTGGGTGTCCAATCCAAAGTAAATCTTCTTCCTCTCATCAATGTCGTCTTCAAGCACAAAGTTTCCATCAAGAAACTCAGTAAATGTCCCCGGACGGATGAAACTCTCTGATACCAAGATCTTGTAGGCTCAACACCCCAACACGTTCTGATCAGAAGTAACATTGGCGATGTAGTTGACTATGGAGGTGCAAAAATACCGAAACGACTTACCTCATTTAGAGCACCACAACTCGGCAGGATTGCTCCATGCCTAATTCTTGACAGTGATTGTCCAATTCCACAAGTCTGGCAGTTAAAATTAGAACATTTAAAATTAGATAAACTATGTAAGTAATTGAATGAACTCTACCTAATCAGAATAGGGTTTCTGAAAATACTGACCTTCCGCCGGATAATCTCCCAAATCATTTCTTCTCCGTGTAAGATTTTTACAGAACAAAATATGAGATGTAGCGTAGGTTGGTAATTTCTTAAAAGCATGAAGAGAAAAGGCGAGAAAACTAAACCCTAAACCCTAAAAGATTTCGGGAGAAAGGGGCTCTAGGGGACTAAAAAGGAACAAGGGGGGAAATCAGGATAAATTTTAATAGTACTATATAACAAAAGAAAAACAGAGATTTTACCCGAAAATTGAATACAATTTACACATCATTTTCTTTACTTTAATTTTCATAAAAAAAACAAAATCTAAGCACACCAGATACCTAACTTCCTTAGACTAGAGAGTAAGAAACAAAGAGATGAGCGTTGGTTTGGATGATGTTGTGATGACTAAGCACCAAGAAAGCAAAAGATGAGAAAAACTACTTTAACCATCTTATTGATTTAGATGCACGTTTAGTTGGAATACTAGGCGCAAAATATAATTTTCCATTAGATTTATTTTATTGAAAACACTAAATCCACTCTTCTTCTTATTCTTTTTCTTTTAAATCATTTTTAATTTAATGGGAGACAAATCTTTGTTATTCGTTTTTTTAGTAATTTCCATCAAAAAATAGAATCTAAGCACACCAGATACCTAACTTCCTTAGACTAGAGAGTAAGAAAGAGAGAGATGAGCATTGGTTTGGATGATGTTGTGATGACTAAGCACCAAGAAAACAAAAGATAAGAAAAACTACTTTAACCATCTTATTGATTTAGATGCACGTCTAGTTGGAATACTAGGCCCAAAATATAATTTTCCATTAGATTTATTTTATTGAAAACACTAAATCCACTCTTCTTCTTCTTCTTTTTCTTTTTCTTTTAAATCATTTTTAATTTAATGGGAGACAAATCTTTGTTATTCATTTTTTTAGTAATTTCCATCAAAAAACAGAATCTAAGCATGCCAGATACCTAAATTCCTTAGACCATAGAGTAAGAAACAGAGAGATAAGCATTGGTTTGGATGATGTTGTGATGACTAAGCACCAAGAAAACAAAAGATGAGAAAAACTACTCTAGTCATTTAACATTTTCTTGGAAAACAGAAACTAAGCACCAAGATAACACAAATTAACCAAACAATTTCATTGGTTATAACTTAAAGAAACTTATCTAATTGTTAATTCAGAGGAAAAGAAACATAGAGCTTGGATACAAAAGATGAATTTAACACTTTCTTGTACAAAAGATAGAACAATTGAATAGATTTCTCAGCGAGAAATAGAAATCTCACAACTTTATTAAAGAAACTTACCTGAGTAAACGATATGAGTACAAGCTCCTCTTTGCAATCCTCATAATTTGATCAGCAGCTTGCCAGTTCTCTGCCACGTCTTCCTACAGGTTCTGTGGTTCGCCAAAAAAGTTGTGTTCGGGTTCAACTTCACGTTCGAGTGATCCCTCCAAGTTAGTCCACTTTTTCTCGTGAATTGGAAAATTATGAACCAATTGCAGGCTAGCACGCTTGTCATCTGCATCCTGTGCGGTTCGAAAGTGGATGAATGGAACGTAGCAGAAGAAATTCCGCAAGAAAAAGGGTAATTCAGTCGCATTCAAGAGACGATAAACAATGCAAGAGCTGCCATCCCAGAATAGCTCTAAGGTCTGCGGTCTTCCATCTTTGCTTGTGTGGGTGTCTAGTCCAAAGTAAATCTTCTACCTCTCATCAATGTCGTCTTCAAGCACAAAGTTTCCATCAAGAAACTCAGTAAATGTCCCTGGACGGATGAAACTCTCTGGTACCAAGATCTTGTAGGCGCAACGCCCCAACACGTTCTGATCAGAAGTAACAGTGGCGGTGTAGTTGACGATGGAGGTGGGGTGGTCAACAAGACGAAAAGTATATGTTGGGTAGCCATTCTGGAACCAAAAGAAGGACCAAATTAATACGATTTATACATCATTTTCTTTACTTTAATTTCCATTAAAAAACAAAATCTAAGCACATTAGATACCTAAATTCCTTAGACTAGAGAGTAAGAAACAGAGAGATGAGCGTTGGTTTGGATGATGCTGTGATGACTAAGCACCATGAAAACAAAAGATGAGAAAAACTACTTTAACCATCTTATTGATTTAGATGTACGTCTAGTTGGAATACTAGGCGCAAAATATAATTTTTCATTAGATTTATTTTATTGAAAACACTAAATCTACTCAATTTCCTTATCCGAGAGAGAAGCTAACTAACTCAACTCAATTTCCTTATCCGAGAGAGAAGCTAACTGACTCAACTAAATTTCCCGCGCAGGCCTTCTTCTCTTAATTTCATGAATGGAAAAACCTTTAATGCTGCTCTTTTTTTTTAGAATAAAAAACCTTTAATGCTGTTAGTTTATTTTTGGGTTTAGGAAAATCATTTCTTTTTCGGATTTACCCATTGCAAACTTTCTCCATTTAAATAAATAAATAAAAACAAATGCAAATACAACTTATACAAGTAGGGATGTAGAAAAATCGGACCAATGAGGAAACTGAACCGGAACAGCCAGTTTGGTCCGGTTCGGTTCGGGTTTTTTTTTGGGGAACCATAATGGAGAACAGGACCGAACTGGACAGTTCCGGTTCCGTCCGGTTATCTAAATCTTGCCGGTTTATATATATATATGCACTATAATATCAAAGTTTAAATTTGGTTTAATGGTTAACTCCTCACCTATCATCTTAAAGGGGAGAGGTTCAAATCCTGTTGGCTCCCACTTTCTTTTTTTCTTTCTTTTTTCCTTCTAAACGTAATTCCTCATTTCTTTTCTTTTTTTTCTTTTAAACTTAATTAAAAGTCCTCATTTTTTTTCTTTTTATTTGTTATTTTAAATAGAAAATTTTATTAAGGAAATTATATGAAAATTATTATGAGGAATTTTGAACCGGGAAAATTAGAACCGAACCAAATTGAACAGTAATTTTCGGATTCGGTCCGGTTCTATCTCAACCAGAACCGTAATTTTCTAGTTCGATCCTGTTCTAGCCCAAAAATCGGACCAAACCGGCTCGTGTACACCCCTATATACAAGAGCCAGCCAAACATATAGTGATGCTTCTCGCTGTAAATATATATGCCCAAAAGCAAGGGCAAAGGCAGGGGTGAGCCCACGCCAGTCAAAGAATTTCTGAATTTTTTTATAAATATATATATATATA